>JACWFO010000127.1:146549-181934 GCA_019775505.1 Leucosporidium yakuticum
TCAAGCAGCTCAAGAACAAGTTGAACGGCAAAGTCAGGAAGGAGAGGAAGGCTGTAGAGGTACAGAGTGCTCCCATAGTCGCTCAAGAGGTGAGTTTCAGCTCTTCAACTCGCTCCGCTCTGATTTTTCGTCTGACTGTCGACGCTGACCGGCTGTTCCTGCTCTTCCTACAGCCTCACAAGTCGGAAACTACCATCACCGCCAAGCGCGAGGTCGATTCGGCGCTCCCCACCCCTTCCATCACTCTCAGCACCCTCGAGAGCACCTCCGCCCCCGCCGAACAGCAAACCGCTTCGCCTCAGCCCGCCAACGAGCTCAAGGTGGCTCTCTCCCAGCGCTCCAAGGAGACTCTCCCCATCATCGAGGAAGAGGAGGTCGAGGAGGAAGCCGTTAGCCTCACCGAGCTCAAGGAAGACCTATCGACCAGCAGCTCGCTCGACGCGGAGGACGCAAGCTCGCTCCCCCTCTCCGACTCGGCCGACGAGGCTACTTCCATCAGCGCTACCACCACCATCAGCACCAACCCCGACTCCTCCGCCATTTCTCACCTCCCCACCACCTTTCACCCCACCGCCGAGGTTTGCAGCTCCTCCTCCGCCTCGCCCGCTCCCACCACTCCTTCGACCGAGCTCACCGTGGCCGAGCGTATTTCGAAGGGACACGCCATCCTCCAACGCATCCGCGAGAGCTTAGCTCGCCAGAAGGAGGAGGCCGAGAGGAAACAGCGCGAGGAGCAAGAGTCGACTCGGATGAACGCCGAGGAGAGCGCCCAGCAGTCGGCTGAGAAGGAGAAGGACACCAACGAGTCTCACGACGAGTCTCTCATCTCTTCGGACGAGGAGGAGGACTTTGTCGACTCGATTTCTCCCACCCCTTCCCCTCCCTCCTCGCCCGAGCCCTCCTCGCCATCCTCCTTCTCCACCGCCGACACTTCCTACTTCCCCGATTTCTCCAACGTCACCTGCCATCGTCGTCGTACCCCTACTCGTGCTGCTCTCAACCCCGCCCTCCTCGCCCTTCGTGCCGAGTTCGGACGAGCTCTCGAGCCAACGATCGTCGAGGAGGAGCAGGAGGAGGACTCCACCCTCGACCCTCGCTTCATCGACTTTTCCTCCCTCCGCAAGCCTCGTCCCGCCTTCCGTCCCGCTCCTCGCACGCTCGAGAAGGACGACGACGACCTCCGCCGTCAGGCCATCACCGAGAGGTTGAGGCTCAAGATCGCCGCCGAGAGGGAGCGTCAGGAGAGGGGACCTGTGGAGGACGAGGAGAGCGAGGATGAAGGGGAGGACGAGATTTACGAGGAGGAGAAGCACGCCGGGTTTGAGCGTCCGGTTTCGCGCATGAGCTTCTACGACGAGGATGATGAATGAGGGCAAGAGGTCGAGTGTTCGGGTTCGGATTGCTTAGGCTTAGGGATCGAGCGCACCTATTTATTCATTATCCTGTAGGACTAGAAGTTAGACATCATTTTGTTGTAAGAGCTGATTGAAACACACTTTTGCGAGAGCATACGAGGAGAGCGGGCCAAAATCGGCGAGCAACCCTTCGCCGAGCTCGGACAAACGACTAGTGAGCAGCTCTGAGCTCGAGTTTATGGCCCATATTACACATAAATATTTCCTAAGCTAATCCTCTACACCCATCTACGCCTCCAGGACGTCTAGATTGAGTACACTGCGAGATAACGAAAAGGGTCAGCACCGAGCGCGAAAACTGTCGAGCTGGGAGAGAGAGAAGAGACGCTCACCCTTGATGTAGTTGACATCGAAGTATCTGTGTTACAAGAGGAAGGAGTGGTATCAGCTTTGTCCCCGTCTACGCCATTGAAAGCGGACTACTTACGCTTCGGCGAAGTTGGCCGGATCTTGATTCGCTGCTGCGCAGGTCGCGTACTTCGGATAGCAAGACCCGGAGTCGGCGGTCGACTGCCACACCCACTGGTCGCCAGCCCAATCTCCGCAAGTCCTGCCGAAAGAGGTGGATCAGTATGGCTTCGCCGAAAGAGGAAGGGAAAGCTCGGCGAACGTGATGTCCTGCGACGAAGGAGCGGTCAGCGGCACATCGAGCTGAGTATCAGTCTCGAAACGTACAAAGACAATTTGCTGGTCCTTGAAGAATGAAGGCGCGCATGTAGAGCTTCCCCAGCGAGCGACGGGCGTGCCCCAACTCGAGGGGTTCGGCGACGAGGAGGAGATGTCGGCAGGAATTGCTGAGCGCTTCCATCGCCAGATGGAGATTCTGTGAGCAGATCAAAGAGTCAGCTGGTCCTCTCAGACAGCAGAACGAGGTCAGAAACGACCGCCGCACCCCGAAGTCTCGATGGCGACGGCGAAGACTCCTCCTCCCGCCGCGTTGAAGCCAGCTCCAAAGCTCGTAGGGTCGTAGTCCAGCACGGAGCATCCCGCGTTACCAGTGTTGTAGACCGAGCAGTCGGAGAAGGTGGTGGAAGTGTCTCCGGTCTGCGCGAGGCTCGTATCGCGCGAGCAGCCGTCTGCGAAGCCGGGGGGATCAGGGAGAGGTTACCGAGCTACAGAACAGACAAGATCGACTTACTAGAAGTGTGGAGGGTGTATCCGTTGAAGGTACGGGCGTTGACGCCTAGAACCAAGCGGACTCATCAGCCTCGGCGCTTCCCCTTTTCCTCGGCGACCGCTAGACTCACCCTCGTAGATGTCAATCTCTCCTTGATCAGGCCAGTTTCTACCCACTGTCCAAGCAGCGCTCCAAACTGAACAACCCCAAGGAGCATGCGCCATGTCGATGAGAAGGAGCGAGCCGGCGTTGAGCGAATCGTTGAGGGGAGTCGTCACTCGGACCGAGTTGCGGTAAGCATCAGAGGAAAGCCACGAAGTGCGGTCGATGGAGAGGCGTGCGACGTTGTTTGGTGAGGAGATGAGACCGAGGGAGCGGGCGGTAGGTCCATCGACGTAGCTCGAGGCGGGAAGGTCAGCTTTGGCTTTGGTCGCCTCGAGGAATCAAGTAAGGCGGGAACTCACTTGACGCGTCCATGAGTAGGCTCTTCGCCATCAAACGTCTCAAAGATCCAATCGTTCTCATTGAAGAGATCGGCGCCAGTGTAGGCCTTGCGAAGAACTGGCCCTCCAGAGCTGGCGCTGGCAGTGGCGGCCGCCGAGCTCGAGGAGGAGGGGGCAGATGAGGTTCTTGAGGAGGTGACAGCTGAGGTGGAGGTCGAAGAAGAAGCTGATACCGTGGTTGAAGCAGTAGAGGTGGAGGAAGTAGTGGAGGAGGTCGAGGCGTCCTTCGAGCAGCCGTCGCCGAGAGTGGAATACCCCGAGTTGCAGCCTTTTGGAAGGGGTTGAGAGTTTAGTCACACCTCCTCGGGGACAAGAAAATTCTTTCAACTCACGCCATGAACACTTCTTAGCGCTGGAGTCGCACCACTGATGCGAGTTGGCGGGGATGACTTGCTTGGCGGCGGTGCAGTCGGCCGTTTTCGAGCAGGTGATGGAAGTCGCGGACGCCGAAGCAGCCGAGCTGGTAGTAGTGAGGCTTTCAGCTCCTACGCAGGCGCCGTCGACGAGCGTGTACTTGGAGTTGCAGTCTAGGCGAGCAGGACGAGTTGAAGCGAGGAAGGGTCAGCTCGACGTTCCTCTCGCCCGCTCCTCGCTCAAGATGTACAGTGAAAACTCACTGAACGAGCAAACCTTGCTCCTACAATACTGATGGGAGTTGGCGGGGATTGTAGCGCCGTCGCAATCCGCCGTTTTGGAGCAGGACTTGATCGTCGAGCTCGGCCCAGCGCTTGAGGTGGTAGAAGTGGAGGTGACGGTCTTGACGCATGCTCCCGAGATCAAGGAGTAGTTGGTGTTGCATTCTGCAAGAGAAGCGGGTCAGCGATGGCCTTCGAGACGACAGCTGAGCGGCGAGAGAGGGAGGACACTCGGAGAGGAAGGAGAAGGGAAACCACTCACTGAACGAGCAACTTCCACTCTTGCAGAATTGGTGAGAGTTGGAGGGAATTGATACGCCTGCAGCAGTGCAGTCGGCCGTCTTGCTACAGCTCACCGCTCGACGGGAGAGGTGCGGAGGCCTGAGCGACGAGTCGTGAGAGGCGAAAGCGACGCCAGCGCAGGCGAGGAGAGAGGCGAGCTGAGTGAGTGAGGAGCGCATCCTTGCTTGTTGTCTCCCGAGCGATCCAATCGAGTGCGATAAGGGGAACGAGGAGAACGAGAACGAGAAGCAAGAACAAGAGTGAGGGAAGCGGAACGAAGCGCCAAGCGAGAAACGGCCCAGGCGTTTCAACTCAGGCCGAGTCGAACCCACCTTAAATTGTATCGAAGCGTCCGAGCGTCAGAATCAGCGTCGCTCAAGCCTCGTCCCGTACAATCGGGAGCCTGAGCGCTGCCCGGCGCAGCCTCTGTCATCGCCGAGCTGGCAAAATCGAGGGAGGAAGCAGAGAAAGCAGCAGGGTTGTAGGAGAGCAAGTCCTCTACCAGATGACTTGAAGTCAACGCCAAGTGAGCTGAGCCTCACCAAAGACGAGGAGGACAAGGGAAACTGCTCGGCGCTCCCTTTCTTCTCCGTCCGCCGACCCTCATTTCGCGGCTTCTCTCGGTGTTGCTTGAAAGTAACAGAGAAACATTGGGCACTGGTTTCAACATCTACTGAGCTTTACACGAAACCACAAGAGCTCGGGCGCTAGGAGAGCTCCGCTCGGCGAAAGCTCCTCCGACGAAGGTGAGAGCAGTCGGTGAGGCGTCGAGGAAGCAGCCAGCGCTATGTAGCTTTGAAAAAACCCCGAGTAAGTCAGCCCTCGACTCGGCTGTACCCTTGTCCTCTTCAAAAAGTCACGACTCTCTTGCGCTCGCCGAACGCGACGCTTCCTCTCCTCCTTCCCCCTCGCTCGTCTCAAGTCTCGCCGACGATCTTCGCACGGCATCAGGATTTCGTCAAGGACCCACAAGACTGCATGGACGATCGCTGTAGCCCACTCTCGCTGCTGAAGCGGTAGATGACCGCCTTTCGAACCTCCCGCTCTCGTCGTCGCCAACTTTCCCACTCGTCTCCTCTCCCGGCGCACGGGCAACAAGCTTGCACTCACGCCTACCAAGTACGTCGCTGCAGTCGGCCAGAGCAGCTTTCTGCACCCAGACGCACCGTCGAATTGAGACCGGATGAGGCAAGTCGTGCCTCCAGCTTCATTCGAGCCCCCGGTTGCGACTGTGAGGCGTGAAGGCTCTCCGCAGAGGGCCTTCCGCTCATTTACCTGGCTTCACCTGCTACCCTTTGAGCTGTCAAGCAAGCCATGTCGCTCGCAAAGCGCATCCGAGGTAGCTTCTCCAACGAGTCGCCCGCTGGTCCTCCTCCCGCCAACGCCGACGCTTCGCACCCCATGCTTCGCTTGGACTTTGGCAACAATCGCTCGCCGCCCAAGATGGAGCAGCCAGCACTGGCTCGGTTGAAGAAGCAGGATAAGAAGGACAACAAGCTCAAGAACCGAGTGAGCTCTCTCCTTCGCCAGCCTTTCGCGTCGTTTGCTAACCTGGAGCCATCCTCGCAGATGTCGACCGCCTTCCGCAACTTTGGCTCGTCGTCCAAGTCGTCACCTCCTCCCCCCATGAACGACAGGCATTCGCCGCCTCGCCATGCTCAGGAGCAGCCTCACCACTACCCTTCGCACCCGCACCAGCATTATCACCCATCCTATCAGCCTCCGCATCAGCAGCAGCCGCCGTACTACCACCCTCAGCAGCAATCTCGAGGCATTTCCATCCCTCCTTCCGGCAGCTCCAACAACGTCAAGCGCACCAACTCGGCGCCCGACCGTCAGAGCGCCAGTCTAGCGCCGAAGGCTCACCGCGAGTCGAGGCCACCTCGTCGCTCTCACACGGTCTACGCCCCGGGCGCCTCTCCTCCCCTTCCTCCTCTCCCACGCAACCGTTCCATCGAAGGACCGGAGGATCCTCGGACGCAGGAGCTGCAGACCGCCAACCGTCGCAGCGGCTTCCTACCCTCCAACGTTCTCGGAGACGGCATGGACGGGCTCGGACTCGGCTTCGAGCAGGAGGTCATCCTCGACCCTCAGCCTCCCATGCCCATGCCGTCGCCCGGAGAGTACTCGAGCGCCACGGCTTCGCCAGCTTCCTCCATCGAACCTCCTTCGCCCTCCCTCTACGTTCCTCCCACCCCCGTCGCCAACAAGCGGATCTCGTTCATGCGCAAGAACCACCAGCCCATCACTCGACCGAACAGCATGGCGGTCCTCGAGTCGATGGCAGGGACGGCGGCGTCGCTGGAGGCCAAGCTTGAGCTTGAGGGAGAGCTGTCTCCTCTCCCCGAGCTCGATAACAGTCGAGCGCGCGTAGCGGTGTTGAGGAAGCGAGGCAGCGTTTCGGCGCAGGGAACCGAGGCGACGCCGGTCTCGCAGCCCAAGCCCAAGCCTGAGTTCAAGCTGCTCGCCGTGCCCGAGGGCAAGAAGAAGAGCAACAAGCGGCACACCATCATGGACATGGGCTCGCCAAGCGACTACGACCAGCTACAGCGCATCCAGGCCAAGATGGAGCCAATCGAGTCGACCTACAAGCCTCTCCCCTCCGCCGACGCCTACGTCCTCCGCCCGACCGTCTCGGTCGCCACGCAGACGCCCGTCTGGGAGACGCTCTCTCCTCCGTTGAGGGGTCCTCTCACTCATTCGACGCCCAAAAACGTCGGAGCCTGGTCCAACACCCCTCCACAAGCCTACACCTCGTTCCCGCTCGCGCTAGTCGAGGAAGTCCCTCCCCCTCCTCCAGCCCACTCGCCTCCCTTCCAGCCCGTATCGCCCTCCATCTACTCCTTCGTCTCGCACGCGCCTCAAAATGGCTGGTCAGCACCTCCACCAAGGCGTTCCTCCTACTACGCGCCTGCAGGTCCCAGCGAGATCTACGAAGAGGTCTACCAGCCGGCGACTTCGACCGCCGAGGACTACCGGAGGACGGTTCCCACTCCCGCTGAGGCGGAGAACGACACGGCCGAGGGCTACAAGGCGCTCGCCACTTCTCCTTCCCCTCAGCTCTACGCCATCCCCGACTTTACTGGTCGTCGTCGCTCCTCGATCGCTCCTCCTTCAGTTCCCGGTCGTTCGTCGCTGCCCTTGGATCCGACCATGCAGGCGCGACCTCAAGTGCAGACAAGGGCGAGGCCGACGACGGTCTTCGACCCCAGCTACGCTCCCACGGCGCCCGCCAAGCCGCCTCAAGAGGTCGTCGATTACGACACGCCTTACCTCGACCCCGACGGATCGACAGGTCTCGGCGCTTACGCTGAAGGAGCAAATTCGCTCGCTCCTACATCGTACAGCACTCCTGTGGCGAGCCCCGCCGTCTCGCCCGCTCCCTACTCGGCACCCGCCTTCGCTACTCCCAACCCCTTCTCTACTCCCGTGCCAGAGCAGCGCACTCCCAACCCTTCCACCTCCGCCACTCTCGCCGCAACTGAAGAGCTTTACGCCCCTCACTCGCCCGTCCCCGTTCGCCGCTCCCCTCGTCCTCAGTCCCCGCCCGTCCCGCTTCGCTCCCCCTCCCCTGCACCCGGCGAGAGGCGCTCCTCGACTCCTCCCTCCGCTCGCTCCGCCCGTTCGGCCAACACTCTCACCTCGGACGAGGAGTACGAGCCTCTTACGCCCTTGGACGATGTCCACCCCGTCATCGCCATTCGCAAGGCCTCGGTCGTCTCTGCGCTCTCGGAGGAGGCTTCCATTCGCCGCGCCTCCCTCGTCCGCGTCTCGCCTCCATCCTCTCGCCCTACCTCGCTCGTCCAAAATGGCAACGGAGAGGCTCTTTCGAGCGAGGTCATCCCCGAAGTCCCTCCCGTACCGCTTCAACACCGACGCACTTCGGAGATCGTCAACCGAGTCGTCACTCGTCGCGCTTCGGAGCCAGGACTTGCAGAGGCTGCAGTACCCATTCCTGGAGGAGGAGGAGCTGTTCCTCGTCTGCGTGGAGAGGGAGCCATCTCGAGGGCGGACAGGATGAGCAAGGGGCGCTCCTTCTTCCTCGTGCAGGCGTTGAGCTCGAAGCCTGAGGAGGTGCTCAAGAGGGACTTCTTGGACCGAGCGGGGTCGGGCGAGGACTCGGATAGCGATTTGAGCAGTGACGAGGATGATGAGAGTGTGGTGGATGTGAGGTAGAGGGGGCTTGAGAGCCGAGTTAGAGCGCTGGTCGCTGGTCTGTAGTTTGTTTCCGCATTACCTTCATATGTAGCTCATCATGTAGCCTCAATACATCTCTCATTTTTTCGCCGTTCACCCTCCAAAAGATGCGCAAAGTGAGAGATTACAGGCGGCGAACCTCGCGCGAAGAGTGAGTGCAAGACGAAGGAGGGGGGGAAAGCGTCCCTACTGGACGAGAGAAAGCTAAGACTAGTGTGATGAAAAGCGAAAGGGGGAGAAAAAAAGCCGCTTTGTGAATGATGATGGTGGTGGTACATATGATTGTCCGAGGGGGAAGAGGGAGCTCGCTCAAACGACACACTCGCGCTGCCTTCCAGCGCCGAAAGAAGGGCGACCAGCGTAGATGGGAGCGGCGTTGGGGTCGTGGTAGCTAGAGTAGTGGAAAAGGTCAGCGTTGCCTTCGATGGGGAAGTTAAGAGACGCGAAGCTCACTGAAGGAGGTCGTGAAGGCGCTTGACTTGGTCGGCCTGTCGAGCGAGATCGAGGAGTTAGCTGGGTCGTCGCTAGAGGATGGAAAGACGACGTAAAAAGCTCACCTTGATCTCGAGAGTATCGATGCTCTCCTTAAGGTGCTCAGCGAGCGCCCTCCGCTTGCCTCCGCCGAGCTTGGCGTCCATCGAGCGGTACTGATCCGAGAGCTCAATGTAGATCCTGTAGGGTCGTCTCAACGTCAGCAGCATCCTCGTCCGAGCCCAGCGCGACTACTCACCTCTTGTGCAACTCAAAGTCGTCCTCCAAATCCCTGAGCACATTCTCCAACGCCTGCTGAGGGTCGACCTTGGGCGCCCTGGCCTTCTCCTGCCGCATCTTCTCCTTCTCCCTCATCTTCTTCTCTCCCCTCCTCCTCATCTCCTCCTCATACCTCTCCTCCTCATCATCACCCTCATGCCCAGCAGCACCGCTCTCCCTCTCCTCCCACCGTCCTCCAAGCTTCGGCGGCGCCGAAACGGGCACACCACCGCTCTCCCTCTTCCTCCTCCTACAAACCGAGCAAAGTCCCGGTGATCCCGGTACTCCAGCAGCCTTCGTAGGCGCCTCAACAGAGCGGAAAATCTCCTCCGCTCGACGGAAATCCTGAGCGAGCTCCTCGCGCTCAGTTTCGGGAGCCGAGTAGTGGGGGTGACGACGCTGCTGAGGGACAGAGCTGGCGTACGAGTCGTCGTAGGATGCGTGAGAGCGGGGAGGGGGAGAAACGTAGTGCTGGCGATGGGAGGGGAGGGGAGCGGTCGAAGGGCGCGTGGGTGCTGAGTGCTCGTGTTGGTGCTGGTGGTGAGAACGGCGGGGAGGGTTGGCGTCGCGCTGCTGATGTTGCTGGCGGCGAGGTCGAGGGGAAGGGGAACGACGAGCCTCCTCGCGAGCGAGTTCGGCTTGTAGACGTTGGATCTCGGCTCCCTGTGAGAGCGAAGGGGGGTCGACCGAGTCAGCGACGGAAGGAAAGAGCGGACTCGACCAGTATAACTCACATCAATGAAGCTCCTTCCCATCTTGGGCGTCTCTGGTCCCGCCCACTGCTGCTGCTGATTCTTCCAACTCTTCTCCCTCGCCCTCGGGGTACGATCCGGATCCTCCTGCTGCAGCTCATACTGCTGCTGCTCAACAAAAGCAGCAGCCTTAGCTTTCGCCCTCACCGTCTCCGGCGCAGGAGCAGGGGACCTCCTTCCCCTCTCCGCCTCCCTCCTAGCAAGTCCATGAACCCTCGGTTCCCTCTCGCTCTCGGCGCTCAACCCCGAGCCCGAGCCCATCTCCTCCCTCCTCTCCTCCTCTTCTCTCTCCCATTGCTCCCCCCTAATCTTCTCACTCAGCAACTCGTCCACAGCGCCTTTGACGACCTCCATTTCTTGACCGAGGGCATCGAGACCGGTTCGGAGAGCGTCGACTTCGTTGTAGAGGGCGAGGTCGGGGATCGGTTGAGCTTGAGCTTGAGCTTGAGCGGCGGCGGGTTGAGAACGAAGAGCGGAGAGAGTTGCAGAGTGTGATTCGAGTGAGCGGGTTAGGTGAGCGATTTGGGAATGGAGGCGATGGACTTGGGCTTCGAGGTCTGCGATTAACGAGAGTAGAGGCGGGGTCAGCAGAAGCTCTCAGCTATCAGACAACGAAGGGTGTAAGAACTCACCCTCCCTCCTCGCCATCTCATCCCTCAACCTCTCCTCCCATTCCTCGCTGCCCCTCTCGGGACCATGATGCGCCTCCCTCTCCCTCTCCTCCTGCAACCTATCCTCCAACTCGCGCACCCTCTCACGCGAAAGGGTGTTCTGCCTCTCCAGAGCAGCGAGTCGAGCGCGAAGGGTCGCAAAGTCATCTGTTCATCGGCGAGGGGGAGAGGTCAGCGAGCGTTCGCCGAGTAGCGAGAAAGAGAGACCAGAAGACTCACCGATGTCAGCTCCCGACTCGGAAGCATCGGTACCTCCCCTCCTCAAACCGGGGGTCTGCAACCCATCAGTGAGACCCGTCATATCAGGCAATCGGCGCGACGGCTCTTCGCCATAGTAATGCACGTTGGGCATAGCCGAAGCAGCGCTCGTGCCATAATCCTTCTTGGACTGAGGTTGAGGTTGAGGAGCCCGAGCGGCGGGAGTGGGAGCTCGAACGCGCTGAGCTTGTGGCTGAGGCTGGGGTTGGGGGTGAGGAGGGGAAGCGAGCTTGGCGCCATGGGCAAGGGAGGGGGAGGTACGAGGGTAAGGGACGAGACGAGGGGCATGGGAAGGTCGGTGTACTTGGGGTTGAGGTTGAGGAGCGGTATTTTGCTGCTGTTGAGCTGCGACGGCGGGGGAAGGACGGCCGTTGACGTCGCCGAAGACCTGGCGTTGAGCTGCTCCTTGGGCTTGAGCTTGAGCGCGTTCGAACTCCTTGCCGAGTCCGCGGGAGAGGGCTGAAGCGGGTGAAGGGGCGGCGGCGGGAGCTGGTGCGGGTGCAGGAGCGGCGGCGGCCGATTGACGAGGAGGAGGGGAAGCGGGCGAGGCGGTTCTCGAGACGACGTAGCTCAAGTCGTTGGTCCAATCCGCTGCCTGTTGAGCATGGTTGTCGACCTCCTCGATGGGCGCCATGGGGTTGACTCGACTGCCCGTCATGCCGACACGAAGGGAGAAATCGTCGCCGAACGACTGCTCGGACGAGCTGGAACGACTCCTCGCCGAGTTGCTCCTGTGCTCCTCCTCCGATTCCGATTCGTCCTCGATCCTAGCCCTCAAATCCCTCATCGCTGCCGATTGAGCGTGCGATTGAGGTTGCTGTAGCTGAGGTTCCGCGTCGGAAAGGCCTCCAAACCCGATGGACTCGCTGCTGTAGCCTCCGTCCGAGGGCAAGCCACCGGCGAGGTCCATAAACTCGTGTTCAAGTCTCCTACGATCTCGTTCGGTGTTGTCGAGAGGGATTTCGAGGTCGTCGAGATCGAGTTCTTGAGTTGAGCATTCAGGGATGGTGTTGACCAACCGTGAAGCTTGACCGAGAGGTTGACGAGGTTGAGTGGATGTAAGGGAGTAGGAAGGGTGTTTGCGGTACTCTTGAGAGAAAGATTGAGAGCGAGAGGTTGGTTTGATGGAAGTGATGAGGGTTGAAGTGTGTCCAGAGGAAGGAGCGGGCGTGGGAGTTTCGAGTGGTTGCCTCGTCCTCCTCAGTTGAGAGGGAGTGTGTGCTACTGCTGCTGACATGTTACTGTCGAGCTACAGAAAGCGGTCGAAAGACGAGAACTGGAAGAGGGCCAAGTAGTGGTAGAGGGGAGAGAGCGAGAGAGGCCTGTCGAGGGTCGGTTTGTTTGTCGACTAGAAGGTTGAGCGATTCCCTCAACTTGAGCGTAGAGGGGTACAGCTGGGTTCTGTAGTCGATTAGGGGTTGTTGGGAGGTGATTCACAGTGAAGAGAACGAGTCGAAGAGATTCGAGTGGGAAACGGCGGGAAACAGACCCTCGTTAACCCTCTGCTGCCCCTCCTCGACGAGGCCAAGTCCCGTGACCTCCGTCAGAGGGAGAGCCTCTGAAATCTCGCTTGAACCAGCTCTTGTTCCCGCCGTGCTCTACTACATCTCTCAACATGCCTTCCTACTGTATCGGTAAGCTCATCTTACTCGCTTACACTTCACCAAACCCTCTTGCACCACTACAGCAGCCCACGGCAGCTTCGTCATCTCGCTCTTCTTTCTGCTCCTTCGCGCTTCTTGTACGGCGTCTGGAGGTCGGCTGAGGGTGTAGGGGACCAGTAAAATGGTCAATGGACCTGCCTGTAGCTCTACGGACTTCTCTGTGACCTCCGTCACTCCCTACAAGCCCTCATCTCTCGCAAGCCTCTTCGCCGTCCTCTCCCTCTCAACTAACGCCCCTGCTCTCCTAACTACAGAACACATGGAATCCGACGAATCGGACGGCACCTTCCCTCCCTGGGTCTCCCTCGAATACTCTCAAATGCTCAAGGTCGCCGCTCCCTCGACCGTCATCTTCTCCTCCCTCTCCTCCGCCTCGGTCAATTCCCTAGGGGGTCTCCTCGAGCAACGCGGTGCTACCAAGGAGCAATACCGTGCCGAGACGGATAAGGTCCTCGAGTTGATGGAGAAGGATGGAGTGCCGTTGAGCAGGGTTTGCTTGTTGGATCCCAAGGCCACCGAGGTCATTGCCCCGGAGGATGCCAAGGAATTTGATTGGTTCTTGTGAGTATTGATTTTGAGCTCTTGCTTTCTTCCCGTAGCCTGCGCTGACCTTGGCCTTGCTCGTTCAAAGGTTCGGTGGAATTCTCGGCGACGACCCTCCACGAGGTTCGTCTCTCGCTGCCTAACGCTCTTCCTCCCTCGTACCCACTTCGATACTCACATCTTATTTTGTTACTCCCTTTGCGCTTCACTCCATCTCCTCCCCGCCCTTTCTTGATCCTCGCCCTCCCCCTCGCCGTCGCCCTCCCCTCCTCCTGTCCCTCATCGCAGACCGCACCGGCGAGCTCCGCAGGCTCGGCTTCCCCTCCCGCCATCTCGGACCCATTCAAATGACCACCGACACCGCTCTCAACGTCACTAAGATTGTTGTGCAGGATGGCAGTGAGCTTCCTTCTCTTCTCCCCTCCTCCTCTTTCTCGCTCGTTTCCTCCGTCCTGCGGGCGAAGAGTCGCCTCATCTCTCGAAAGGATCATGCACTGAGATGCGATGCTCTTCCTACTGCAGTCCCCCTCGACAAGATCCCCTTCGTCGACCACCCTACGATCCGTTTCAACGAGACCGAATCGGTCGAGATGCCCTTCCGCTACGTTACCGACAAGCAGGGCGAGCCCATCTTGCCTGATGGAATGAGGGAGCTGCTGAGGTGAGTTTCTTCCTGCTCTCTCCCTGCGTGGAAGTGATGAGGAGGATCGAGAAGGCGAGGGAGATGGAAGAAGCGAGACTGACCCGACTTGAACGCACAGGGACGATATGGACAAGGGATTCGACGCATTGGATGATGAGGATATTTAGAGGAGATGATGAAGACCTGTAACCTATGCTCATTTGAGCCCTTGCACTCGCTTTCCGTTCGCTCGGCGATTCCTCTCGCACGTGTGATCATCGCCGAGGTCGTCCTGCGCCGCCTTCACCCTGCAGCAGGTGTTCAACACGAAGCGTATTGTACTACAGATAGTATTGCGGGTCAAAACTCGAGTGTTTTGGTGCTCCACAACCCGGGGATGAGGCTCTCGGAGTCTGCTCGCGATCAGGAGGACTATCGTCGGCGCGGTCGGGAGGCAGCAGCAGGCCAAACAGTGCTGCTCTATCCAAATACTAGACAACAACTCACTGCTCCTCCTCCTCACTACTACCATAAGAACGGGAGAGGTGATCGTTCGACGCGTCGGCGAGGAGAAGCGCGACTGAAGTACTGAGACTTGCCCACCGACTTCGCTCTCACCACGATTCGCATCTCCGTTCTTTCGCCTCTCGCCCATTCGCTTTCGTTTCTGTTCGACTCGACTACAGCACCAAACGACTCAAAGGACGACATAGGCAGCAGAGCATCCGTCAGTTGCTCTTGGGCGCGCTAAGAGACGAAACGGTCGTCGTCGCCGCCTTCCTTTGCTCGTCTCGACCATGTACACGCCTCGCAAGCTGGGCACACCAGGCCAACGACGGGACAGCAATTACCCAACACCAGGACGTAGCTCCCCACCATCACCCACACCTCTTACGAATCGCCAAACTCGCCGAAGGCTGGGAATCCCCTTCGTCCGCACTCGAATTCACCCCTTCTTCCTCATCCCCGTCTTCCTCGTCGGAGCCTACTTTTCGCCTTTCAAAGGACCGCCAGAACTCGTGTACACGGGTCCAGCGTACAAGGACGATTATGGCGAGGCTGCCTTCTTACCGCCTGACGCTCCTCCCTTGGCCGCCGATGGAGATGAGGAGCTGGGAGTTAAACGAGCGAGGCTGTTGAAGGGCAAAGCGGTGGCAGTAGGGAAGGGTGCAGAGGATGCTACTAAGGTGCAGGATGACGAGGAGGAGGGAGAATATTGGGACTTTAGCTACCAAGACGACGCATCCGACGCGCCGACTTCAACTCCTCACTTAATCGAACGTGATGGATACCTCTACTACCCTACATCCGTCCCTCTAGTCGACATCATCATTCCCAAAGCTCAACGACTTCGCGCCCAACCCGCTCACAACCCTCTGCTGCACCTCGGCTCCCTTTCGCCCCTCACCGCCCCTCCTCCTCCTCCGCCATACCATCCTCCAGGCTCGGCTTTCCGCCCTAAAGCACCTCCCAAACTCGCCTCACCACCCATCACCGACCCCCTCCTCGCCGCGCATCCACCACCTCGTCCCGCCGGCGCTCGAGGACCCATCGGCGCTGCCCCTCCCCCCGCTGCAGCCGCTGGCAAAGGTCGAGCCCAACTTCCCGCCTTCCTCCAAGCAGGAGGCAAGAGGGTACCAGGCGAAGCTCCCATCGCTCCCGCCCCTGCTAAACCTCGAGCCCAACCGCACAAAGTCGCCATCATCCCCGAACGAGGACCTCAAGGACAGATTCTCGGTCCTAACGCGGCGGCTATGGCCAAGGCTGCGAGGGAGGGGATTCCCTTCCGTCCGAAGAAACCTTGGGATTTGTTGGAAGAGGAGAAGGAGGTTGAGAGGTTGAGGATTAAGGCCAAGGAGCGGGAGGTGCATGAGCAGGAGGCTCAGATGGAGTGGGCTCCGGTCGCTGCTGCTGGGAGGTTTGCGCAGGATGGGGGTGCTGCTAGGAAGGAGAAGGAGGCGGCGGCGGGGCTGTTTAAGGGTGGTGTTAGGGAGGAGGAGGAGGATAGCGGAGGAGAGGCTAATATGTGGATGAAGGTCGAGGATGAGCCGGCGGGAGAGGACGAGGACGAGGACGAGTCGCTGGAGGATGAGTTGGATGAGGATAAGAATGAGGGTGGGGAGGACGATGATAGGGCTATCCTCGAGGCTCTCGTTGGACTCAGCCCCGAGGAGCGGAGGCATCTCTCGCCCGAAGAACGCGCTCTCCTCCAGGACATCGAGCAGGAGAAGGCCGCCGACGATCGACGTCAAGCCCTCAACGCTCGCGAGGAGGAGGAACCCAAACCCGTCATCAAGCCGCCCGTCTTCAAGGGCGTGCAGAAGCCTGCGCGACCAGCCCCGAGGGTCAAGGGAGGAAGGCAACGCGCGCCGCCCAAGCAGCCGAGGATGGCTCTCGTCAAGCGAGCAGCAGTCGTCGAACCGTCATTGAAGGAGGACGTCCCTTCCGAGCCGACGACTCAACTTGAATCACCATCTCAGCTCCTCCCTCGCGCCGTCGTCGACGATACCTCCTCCCCTTCTCGCGACCGCCTTCACCCCATCGCCAAGCTCATCTCCGACGCCGCGGAGCAGTGGGAGGATTTGCTGAGGCGTCAGAGTCAGACCCTCGAGCACGCCGTGTTTGAGTACCAGCGTCGGTACGGTCGGAAACCGCCTCTCGGCTTTGACAAGTGGTGAGCTCTCCTTCTCTACGCTCTCTCCTCGAGCAAAGCTGACCTCGCTCGATCCCCTACAGGTGGCGCTACGCCATGGAGAACCGAGTCATCCTCGTCGACGAGTACGACCAGATCAACTCGGACATTGAACCCTTCCTCGCCCTTCCCTCCTCCGAAGTCCGCGCCCGCGCACTCGCTCTCGCAACAGATCGTACACTTCCCACCTTCGCCCAATCCTTCACCCTCACCGTCAAAGATGGCGCTCTCAAAGCTTCCGGTCCCAACGCCAAGGTGCCCAAATCGGAGGACATGCAGGACATCATGAGCGAGTTCGTCCAGGTTTTGCCCGATATGACTCTCACCTTTGCGAGCCATGGGGAGCCGAGCATCGCCATCTCGGGTGAGGCGAGGAAGAGGCATGTCGACGCCGCGAGGGCGGGACAAGGTGAGTCTGCTCGCTGCCTCCCTTCGAGACTCGCCGAAGCTGACCTCCCCTTCGCTTGGACAGTCCTCGATCAAGCTCAATCCTACGAGGTGTTCGAGAACCCCGGCTACGCTCCTTTCCAAGGCCTTTGCTCGCCCAACTCGACCGCTCGACGATTCGCCGATGGACGACCCCTCGACCGAGCTCCCTCTGGACCGAGCTTCGTCTCCACCGACCACGCACCGGCGATGGACATGTGCACGCACCCCGAGATTCAGCACCAAAACGGATTCACCTCATGGTATGTCCTTCCTTCCCCCTCGAGCGCCTACAGCGCTGACTCGCCTCCCCCTCACGCCTCACAGGGAAGGCCCTCGTCCTCATATCCTCTACCCTCTCTTCTCGTGGTCCAAGACTCGGATGCATGGCGACCTTCTTTGCGCGCCTCTCGACGAGTACTTTGCGGAGGTGGGACGTGACCCCGTTTGGGAGAACAAGAAGCACAACAAGGTCCTTTGGCGAGGCTCGACGAAGGGAGCTTGGCACGACAAGACTTCAGGATGGAGGTCGTCTCATCGAGCTCGGTTGGTGCAGTGTGAGTCTTTCCGTCCTCCCGTCCTCCCTCTTTCAAGCTACCGAGCTGACCCTCTCGTTCTCGCTCGCAGTGACCAACGACGTCGAAGGTCAACGCGAGGTTCGCTTCGCCGACTCTACCTCCTCCGACTCACTTCGACGCTTCATCGGCCCTACTCCCGACATCAACGAGTACTACTTTGACGTCGCCTACGCCAACGCTCCTATTCAGTGCGATCGAGCCGACAGCACCTGCGCCGTCATGCAGAAGGAGCTGAGGTTCGAGAAGACGATGACCAAGGATGAGGGCAACGAGTACAAGTATGTACTTGATGTCGACGGAAATGGGTGGAGTGATAGGTTCCATCGGCTGATGTGAGTGATGAGCGATGAGGAGCGAGGAGAGGGGCAGGAGACTGACGCTTTACTTTCGCTGAACAGGGCTTCGAGCTCCCTCGTCTTCAAGAGCACCATCTTCCCCGAATGGTGGACTCAGCGCGTGATGCCAGTACGTTCATTCCCTTTTCTCGACTTCGACTACATGCTGACCATTCATTCCCTCTCGCAGTGGTTCCAGTGCGCCCCTTCTTCTCCCGGGCGCTCCTCCCTCGCTCTCGCTGACCCTTTCCCCCACAGCTACATCCCCATCAAAAGCGACTACAGTGACCTGACGGACGTCGCCGCCTTCTTCATCGGCGCACCAGATGGTACGGGAGCGCACGACGCCCTAGCCAAGAAGATTGCGTTGAACGGCAAGAAGTGGGCCGCCGAGCACTGGCGAGAGGCTGATATGTAGGTTTTGAAGGCTCGCTGATCGTTCTCGCTTGCTGACGCTTTTCCTCACTCGCTACAGGGCCGCATACCAATTCCGACTATGTGAGTTGTCTGCTCCTTGAACGTCGACGAGCGAAGCTGACCTGCTCCCCCTTTTCGCAGACCTCGAGTTCTCCAGGCTCATCAACCGAGACGACAAGGGATCGCATGATTTCACACTCAACTAGCTACCTATTCTATGGATAGAGCTGCTTATACTGTAAATTAGTCGCATGCATAGAATCAAAGTCGGGCGGCGCGAGGTCGAGAGCGAACTGGGCGAATTGCTGGTCTGCTTCCAGCCATCACCTCGTCTTTCGCTCGTCGACTCGCCGACCATCTCTCTACTAGCTGCACCTCAACAGGTCAGCTCCCTACTACCCAGCATGGTCCTCGCTGCCCCGCCGCTCGATCCGCAATACGAAGCTCCCTCGCTCTCCTTCTCCGTCGTCCCCTCCTCATCGCACAGCCATGCTCGCAGCGGTACACTCGTCTTCATGCCTGCCAACAGCAGCGCAGAGGGAGAACAGCAGTCACCTCCTCGCGTGATTGAGACGCCCGCCAGTATCGCTTACTCGAGGAAGGGAGCTTTGCCGCATCTTACGAGGGACAATGTGGCTCGTCTCCCGAACGAGATGGTTCATCTTTCGCTGGAGCATCTGTGAGTGCTCTTACAGAGCTGCTTGCAGGTTGAGGAGCGAGCTGACCCGGGTTTTGTTGCCCTTCTCGCTCGGTAGGATGGACTCCCCGGCGCCCACTTTCACCAAAGCACCCTTCTCGCTACACCGCTACATTGGACTACAGCAGACGAGCAAGCAGAAGCAGCAGCTGTTGGCGATGGGGTTGCGGGATCCAGTCGACGAGCGGCCAGTCCCTCCCCCGACCGACGATTTCGTTGTAGCCAACACCTTCCAAGGAGCAGTCAAGGTGAGTGGTAGCGGTATAAAGTGTCGAAAACCGCCTGAGCTGACGTTCATCTCCAGCAGGTCTCGCCTCAAGCCTTCCTCGCCGCGACTCTCCCTCGGCCGCCCGACATGCTCTTCGCCTTTGGAGACGACGTTGCTGGCCAGCCGACCGCCAAGAGATTGGAGAAGAGCGTTAGGAGGAGCTTGAACTGGGTCGCAGAGGTGGCAGACGTCGCAAAGGTGCGGCGGAGCTTCGGCGTTGTCGCTCGCTACTCGAATCAAGCTGACCTCGTCTTCATTTGCAGGAGCGCACCAACGTCTTTGCACCTCTCATCGGCTCGCACAGCATTCGGGCTAGGATCGAGTACTCCAAGGCGCTCAGAGGCGAGATTACCAGCCGCGCGACGATCGCTGCCGTGCGCGACCTCGGCGAGCTTCCCATCGATGACTCGCTCAGCGGCTACACCCTCACCATCCCCTCCGCCGAGCCTGCTGGACCTTCCATCCCCGAGCTCCTTACCGCCTCTCTGGCTCCTCTCCCGCCATCAAAGCCTCGAGTCGTTCTCGCAGCCGCTGGACCTCATGAGATCCTTCGTCTCGTCAAGGAGGTCGGCCTCGATCTCTTCGTCGACGAGTGGTCATCGTACTGCGCGTCTGTAGGCGTCGGACTCGATTTCACCTTCCCCGTCACTTCCTTCGATTCTCCCTCCGCCTCCTCCCCACCTCCCCTCTTTCCTTCCGGCGGCAAACGTGACATCGGCCATTCCTTCTTCGATCTCACCTTCGACCGCTCGTTCGTTCCCCTCTCCTCCTCGCCACTCGCCGCCATTGCAGAAGGCGCAGAGCACCCCTTCGGCCCCGAGCCACCTTCGCGAGCTTACGTCCACCATCTCCTTCAAGCGCACGAGATGACTTCGCACGTCATCCTCGCCCTACACAACCACCTCGTCATGCAGGCGTTCTTCGCTTCGATCCGGAATTTTTTGGCGTTGGGTGACGAGTCGTTCGAGAAGGAAGTCGAGCGCTTCTTCGCGACGTACGAAGGAGTCGAGGAGGACGGGATGTACCCTTGCGTGCGGAGCGCAAAGGGTGAGTGGGAGAGGGTCGACAAGGAGCGTGGAAAGGGAAGTTTGAAGGAGAAGCTGAGGCTCGACGAGGTGGAGGCGGGTTTGATGGAAGGAAAGGAGCAGATGGCGGTCACCGAGGGAGCTTTGAAGGCGCCGCTAGAAGCTTAGATGGTAGATCTGACATGCTATTGATAAACTGCATTCTTGCCTACTCAATCACCGCGACCCGAGCCTCTACTTCTAGATCTTCTTCCTCAAGTCCTTGGTGACGATCAAACGAGCAGCGATGATAATGCCCGCTGCGAACAAGGAGACGGCTCCTGCATAAAAGATGGCGGGTCGGAAGGCTTCAATACCTGAGTCTGCTCCTCCAGCCGCCCCGAGGATGAATCCCTGCGCACGCGGGATTGTTAGCCTTCAAGTCCGAGCTGTGAAGCCGGAGTTGGACTCACGGCGATGGGACTGCCGAGGAAATAGCCAGGAGCCCAGGTCGTCGCTAGCATACCCAATGTGACGGAGAGCTTGGAGGATCCAAAGAGGGAGGACACCACACCGGGGAGCAGCCTGCGAGAAACGTCAGGCGTCGGATTTTGGTGCAGCTCGAATGAAGCTCACGAGAAGAAACCTCCAGCCTGCGACGTCAAGAAGGGTCAGGATACTTTGTTCAAGCTTTTAAGAGCCTCGAAACTCACGCAGATTCCGTTGACGATGGTGAAGATGGCTCTGCAAGCGTGGAGGGAAGTCAATGACCGAGAACCTCTTCGTTCAACGGTGCAGAACCCACAGCGGTGCGAGAGACGTCGCTACAGGCCAAATTACCAACGTGGTAAGACCGACGAAGGTGAGGCAAACGATGAGCGAGCCCACAGGCCCGAGCAGACGGTCGGCTCCAAGACCAAAGCCGAGCCTACCGACCGCGCTGGCCAAGTTGTAGCCAGCTAGTAGAAGGAGCAAAGAAAGGGATCAGTGCTGAGATCTCCAAGATTCAGTTTAGACATAGAGCTGGGTCGCTTCTCCTCGACAAGCTTCAAGTTTAAAGAAAGAGCTGCCTTACCGAGAAGAAGCGAGCCGGTGAACGATGAAAGCCCAAGTGAGGTCGAGTAGAGTGGGAGAAAAAATGGGGCGACAAACAAGGGGAACATTCCAATCGCCGTGCCGACGAGGATGAGCAGAAAACTCTTGTCCTTGAACATGGATCTGATTTGAAGGTGGCGAAAGGTCAGCTCAGCGCCGACCTCGGTTTTTGCGCCTGCAACATCAGTGCAGACGGCAGTCATTGCAAAGAAGAAGCATCCAAGAATCCCGAGCGGGTCAAGACTCACATGTCGATGACGGTTCCCCCTCGGAACGGCTGCTTCGGCGCTCGTCCCTTCAACATCAATGCAGATGGCATAGTCATGGCAAAGAACATGCATCCAAGGATCCTGAGCGTCAGAGGGACGCCGAGCTTGCTGAGGAGAGCGCCCGAGCCGAGGCTGAAGACCGCGCCTCCGATTCCTCCTCCGGCGTAGACGGCGCCAGTTCTGTAAGACGGCCTTGAGCACTTGAGCCTCTCTTTTGAACGGCTCGTACTCACGCTAGGTTACGCTTGCGAAGGAAGTACGAGCTTGGGAGAGTTCCAGCGGCGAAGAACAGCGACGACTGTCCAACGCCGAAGAGTAGACCCTCGGTGAGGAAGAGGGCGGGAAGGCTGTGGGTGCACCAGCTTCCGATGAACGGTCCGAGTGAACAGCAGAGGCTTCCGAAGATGGCCACAGGACCTAGACGTAGAGCAGCGATCAGCTTTTCAGCTCGGCCGAAGATTCGAGCGACTCACGAGGACCCCAGGTGCGCAGAGCTCGGTTGACGGGGATGGCGAGGAATCCGGTCATAGCTGCTTGACATGAACCGATGTAGGCGATGGTCGAGGTGGCCGCGACGCCGGCCAAGGCGTCCTGCATCACCCCCCTGCGAAAGCCGAGCGGTGAGCAACGTCACTGAGGGACGCCCGGGGACCTACTCACCAGCTGTATACTCCTCCAACGCATACCATGAAGATCATCGAGCAGCAAAACACCTGGGCAAATAGCGACGAGAGTGAGTGAAGATCGGCGAGGATTGAGCTGCTTCCTCACCTGTAGCCACGCATCAAAGCCTGTAAAAACGGGGTCAGCTTCAAAATGAAGTGGATACATTCTTCGAAAGCTCACCCCCATCTGGATAGCTGTCTAGCGCTTCAACTACGCGCGTTCCCGCTGAGGGGCCCGTCGAGCTATTGAGCACACCACCTTCTGAATCGGCGTTGAGGGAAGTTGCACGAGAATCCAAAGGGGTCAAAGGGAATTCTTGTAGCTGATCCATCACAAGCAGAGATGAGGACGAAGAGAGAGAAGCGATTTCTCCAAGAGCTGACCTAAAGACGAGTCAGTCGCGCAGGTTCCGCGCGCCGACGGGCAGAACGGAGCCTGTGATGTAAGGGAGTAGGTAATCAGCCAAGATTGATAGAGATCACTCAAGCAGTATCCGTGATTTCCGCAGAGGGAGATCGAGGCTCATTCGGACTCCTCTCCCTTCGCCGAGCTCCCTTCGCCGAGACTCCCTCCCCGATAGCGATGCAAAGGTCTATTGCTTAACAGCGCGACTTCTTAGTACTCGCTGTCCCTCTACCTCTACACTCGTGCTCTCTGCCACCTCTCCAACCTCCTCCTTGCCCTTCGCAGCCTCCCCCACCTCGCCCTTCTCCTTTTTCGGCTTGTCATCGTCGCTGGCGTCGTCGAATGCCCACAGCTGAGCGATCTCGCCTCGCACGAGTGCACAGATGGTTACGCTGCCGATGCAAGCGGGCGAGAGGTACAGCAAGGCAGGTTGAGCCGCCTTAAAGGTGTGCATGACGAAGACGGTCGTGACGAGGCCTGTACGATGATAGCACGTTAGCGTGAGGTCGCAGGAAGGACTCGGGTCAAACTCACCGAGGATGTAAGCGACAAAAACGGTGTAGAAGTAAGGGCGAGCAAAGTTGGAGGAGGGCCGAGGTGGAGGGTTGGCTCGGAGCGCGCGCGAATAGTCGTAGCGAAGAGCAAGGGCGATGAAGATGCTGTAGGAAGACAGAAGGAGAGTCAGCATGAAACTCGAGTTCAATGAGCCATCAAACTCACCCCGGCAGCACAATGTCACCCAGGCCGAGAAGCGAGAATCCCGAGGCAGCAGCGAGGTCTCGAGGGAAAGTTACTTTGATGGGCGCGTCGAGGTTGGTGGCCACGGTAACCATGACGTCCGCTCCGAACACAGCTTTCGATCCAAACACCCACCTGTGGAGGCAGCGGTCAGCTTCGCTCAATGCAGGGCATCTTGTCCCCAGACGTCGCGCAACACGAGCAGCCGCCTGGCTCGAGACGCAGCCGCTGGCTCACACCCGCCTGAAAGCACTCACCAGATGTCGTAGATGAAGAGGAGGGCAAGTAGCGCCGAGCCCGTGAAAAAGGAGTCCAGGCGAAGGAGGGAGATGGCGTTGAAGGCGAAGGAGAGGGCGAGGAGGTTGGAGACTATCCAGTGAGGGTAGTAGTGCTGAGTGATAGCGAGGACCACAGCGAGGACGATAGCGCCGAGGTGGACGAGGTTGGCGCTCGCGCTGGCCTTCTCCGATTTGTTCTTGTAGAGCGAGAGCCTCCACTACGGGCGCAGAAGAGTGTCAGTTTGTGGTGATCGTCTCGCTCGTTCGAAGCGCAAGAGCTCACCAAGCTAAGCCCCTTCCACCTCTCCTCGCTCGTCCCAGCCTGCACGACAGCAATCGCCAGTCGAGCCGTCGCTCCTACTCCCATCAACGACATGTAGCCTCCAATGATGCGGTTAATCCAAATCTTCGGAAGGTACTTGAAGCAGAGGTACAGGCCGAAGAGGACGACGGATCCGAGGATGGGAAAGCCGTAGGCGTCCTCCTTGGTGAGTCGATCAATCTCCTCGTCCTCCTCCTCGTCGTGCGATGCATCCTCCTTGATTCCATGGTAAGCTCGAAGCCGCTTCTTGGCCTCTTTGGGCATCTGCAAGCGAGGTCAGCCTCGCGCGCTCGAGAGGTTGAAAGGGAAGGACGCGCACCCTGAGCGAACTATGAGCACCTGCAGCAATAGGAAGCAGGGCCATAGCGAGCAGAGCTCCATAAGCTCGAAGTTCACCGCTCATCGCTGTCGGAGTCGAGAGACGAGACGACGGGAGGGTGAGGGAAGGAAGCGAAGGGGCGACGCGCTCTACTTTCGGCCAAGAACACGTCGCTTCGCAATTGCTCTCCTACAGCCTTCGGTCCCAAGCAAGATCAAACACCAGTTGCGAATTCAGTGTACAACAAGCTAGGCCGAACCGATAACCCAAAATGTCCGTTTTTGATGTGCTGCCTCCGAGCCTCCGCCGAGCTGACTCCGCCGAGCCGTCGACCTCGACCCCGACCTCGACCGCGAACGACTGCTGCTTACTTGCCGATCATCGCCCATACAGCGGTGAAGCAACTGACCGACTCGGGCTTGGCGAGGCGCTCTCCAGTGACCTGGTCGCGCCAGATGCCGTCGGTGTCGACCCTGCCGTACTTCTCGGTGGACTGGTTCGTGCGAAGTTGATCCATCCAGTCGGCCACAATCTGAGGGTCGTCGATGAGAATGTTGGTTTCTTGCGAGTGCATGAACGATTGAGTGTCGCTGTTGGAAAGGAGAGGTCAGGGAAGGTGCAAGCGAGCGGAGCGAAAGGAGGCGAACAGGTTGCCGTTGCCGACGATGGCGCACTGTCCGTCGACCGACATAAACTTGACGTGACAGTTGCGAGACTTGTGGACGGCGTTGAGCGGCTTCATCTGGTCCTTTCCTGAGGACGGGGCGGCGAAGGTGAGCAAGCCTCTCGACGAGCAGCTCAAAGGTAGCTCGGCTCACCAGTGTACCAGAAGACGTGTAGATTGTGCTGCTTGTTGAGCTTGGTCAAGCGCTTGTAGAGACGGAAGACGACCTCCTGCTCGGCGAAAGCGGGTCAGCACTCGCTCTGCTTCGGCCCTCTCGCTCGACGACCAACGCACCTCGTTCGTTCCTCCTTGGAAGGGGACACTCTCTCCCTTGTCGTTGAAGCCCAATCCGAGGATCATGGTGACGGGGATTCCCTTCTTATCCTTGCCTCCGCGCGAGCAGGCTTCGATGACACCTCGGACGATGGGAGCGGCGTTGAGAGTCGGCGTTTGGCTGGTGAGGAGCATCAAAGTCAGTTTCGTATTCGAGGGAAAAGCGCAACGACTTCTCAACGCACATGAAGACGTCCTTCTCGGCGTGGCGAAGGGCGGCGAGCCAAGCAGCAGCTTGAGGGACGCGGAAGTCGTTGTGCCCGGGTGCGCCGTGAGGTCGTCGGTTGACGAGGGCGATGGCTGTGTGGAGGGAGGGAGGTCAGCGCTTACTCTCTAGCGCCGAGGCTGGGGAAGAGTACTCACGGAACGGCTCGTGCGCCTTGTGAAGCATGTGAGGCTTGAAGTCGTCGATGAGGCTCTCGTCCTCGATGGCTGCCTCGATCTTGGCCAAAGCTCCAGCGTTGAGCGACTTGGAGAGAGCTTGTAGACGAACGCTGCCCTTGGATTGGACTCGTTGAGCGAGCTCCTCGGGAGTCATCGAAGGGGAGCCAGGCGAACCAGGCGAACCAGGCGCGACTGGAGACGGCGAGGGAGGTCAGCAAAGGCTCTTAGACAAAAACAAGAAGCGTAAGACTTACGAAGAGTCGGCGAAGTAGCAGCGGTCGGAGATCCCGGCTCGACGAGTGTAGACGGCCCCGAAGCCTCGCTCGGCGGCGCCGTAAGCTCGTGTTCCTCCCTCCCCGCCTCAGCCGCAGCCGCGTTAGCCATAATGGTCGACGGTGGTGGATGGTAGACTTCTCCCATCGCCCTCGCCTTCTCCTCCCTCGCCCTCTCCACGAGATGCTGCACGAGGTTGGCGAACCCTCCTCCTCCCTGCGGACGATGAGCAGCCTGATGAGGGTCTCGTTGCGCCGCCGCCGCTCCGTCTGGATGACGCTCGGCTTGCCACCACGCCGGCGTCGAGGTATCCAACGAGTCGACGTTGCCTTCTTGGTTGGCCTTGTTCTGTCGACCGAGGAGGAGACGAGCCGCCTTGGCCGCTTTGGCGATGTCGATGTGCTCGAGGAAGGGGTTCTCGTCGGAGAAGGTGTACTTGAAGGGCTTGCTGGGATCCGAGTTGGGCGAAGGCGAGGAGAGGCAGGGAAGCTTGGGGTTGAGCGATTCGTGCCAGCTGCGAGAGTGAGGGAGGTCAGCGAGACGGTCACCGCTGCGAAGGGAACTGCAAACCCACGAGATGAGAAGGGTATCGTAGAGAGAGTCCACCACAGGTCCTTCGACATGGACCATCATCTGTGCCGTCGAGGCTTCGTCAGCGGACGGCAGCGAGAAGCGAAGGTCGAAGCAAGCTCACCTCGACGTTCGGTCGATCTTGGATGTTGTTGCTGTTGAGGAGAGCAATCTTGCGGTCCACAATCATAGCTTTTTGGTGGAAGGTACCTGTAGAAGAGATGTCGATGTCAGCTAGCTGTCTCGGCGAAATCAAGGACATCGACGAAGGCTCACCGAGTAGCGGGCGATGGAAGTTGATGACTTCGAGCGAGAGGTTGGGTACCGTCTCGGGTGCAGGAAGGTTGAGATTAGTCCATACAGCAGGCGAGACGGCGACATGGTTGCTGTAAGAGAGCAAGGCAGGCATCAGCGATCGTTTTCCCCTTTCGGCGATGGAAGAGGACTCACTGCCACAGCTGCTTGACGGCTCCACGATCCCACATGATCTTGACGACAATTTTCTCTCCACTACGATTGGTGATGCGCTCGTTGAGCTCGAGTAGTGCGCCAGCGATAGCGTTGACTGAGTCGGAGGGTCTGCGCACGGACGAGGTTAGCATGACGTTCGGGGATTGGAATTGGAAGGCTGCAGAGGGCTCACTGCCAGTAGTCTGCGAGGGAGAGCAGGGTCAGTAGCTGGTACATGCTCGTACAGAGGTGCAAGACTCACTGGTCACCAGGAAGATCTCCTTCTCGGCCAGGACAACTGCGAAGGGGAGGAGAAGCGAAAGAACGCAACGCGAAGTGAGCTTCGGTCCAGCTCGGTAGGACAGCAGGGAGCTCACTGCAATCGTGGTAGTGACGCATAATGTCAGGGATGGTCGAAACGATGGACAAGGGGATCGTTCCCGAGGTGCCGAGCAGTGCAGGGGAGACGACGCCAGCGAGAGGATCCCGAGTGAGGCACATGAGGACGTCGGCGTACATCTGGATGGTACAGAGAGGTTAGTCGAGCCTCTGAGAGCCATGTAGTGCTCGCTCACCTTGAGGAAGAGGTCACTCGGCCGTCGAGGGAAGTCGCCCCGCTGGGCGGCTTGGTCGAGCTCGTCCTGCGTCCACTCTCGACCCTGTAGCTCAATGAGGGTCAGCTAACGCTCCCTTGGGTCGCGGAAGTATCGCCACTCACGTGGATCAAGTCGTATTTGATGTAGAATCGACGGTAGAAGCGCTTGAAGAACCAAGGCTTGGGAAAGAGCTTGAGCGCGGCCTTCTTGGGCGAGAGGGAGGGATTCTGCGTCAAAGCATGCGAGACGGTGTGCTCCTTGTTCTCAAACAGGCTCAAAGGCGGGAAAGGCAGTGGCGCCGGTAGGTGAGGAGCGGCGGGAGCAGACATTGGGGCGGTGCTCCTCAAGGTCGTGTGTTGAGTGTGGGGTGTAGTTGAGGTGTTTGCTGAGAGGCGGGAAGAGCGAGCAGTGGTCTGTAGGCGAGTACGACTGGTGAAGAGCCGTGCAAGCCGAGTCCCCGGGCGAGAGGAAGGAAAGCGAAGTCGAACGGGAGAGGGAAAGGGAGAGGGAGACGCGCGCCTGCAGGAGACGTCAAGGGGGGTCAGAACTGCGCAGCTCGGCTTTCATGGTCAAGCTCGACCGAGAGATTTCTAGGCGCTGTAGCGCATGATGCAGAGAGGGCGAGCTGTAGCGCTCATCTCCTTTCTTCGCCATCGCCGAATCTCTTTCGCTTCCTTCGCACGGCTCGCTTGGGGGCCCGTCTGGTCGGTGAAGCCGTGCAGATGGTCGTGCAGCTTTCTGTTTGGTGTAGCTCACGTTGAGGAGTGTCGCTTCCCATCTCGAAGCTTGCCGTCTTCGCTCAACCTCACACAGCCTCCTTCGCCGAGCGGTTCGGTCTCGGCACACTTCGTTCGCTGAGGAGCGTCCAAAGGTGCAGGGTTGCCGAGGCGAGGGATCAGTCAGGTGGCTCCGCTTCCGCGTATGAAAGACTAGTAACAGCCCGAGGCAAGCAGCCAGCGAGCCGAACGAAGTCAGCGCCGAGCAGGTCTTCTCGCCGTTCTCAACCCCCGACGACGACTCCCAGCACTGATGAACTGCCTTGGTTACAGACGGTAGTCCTTTTGAAGCTTTGCTGGAGTCCCTTGGTCTCGACATCTATGCAGAGATGGTCTCGCCCGACTTGACCTCCTTGCCCGTCTTCTTGATTTTGGCGAGGATATCGTCGTAGGGGACGGTGGTGGTAACGAGGACCTCTTGCTTCTCGAGCGAGATGTCGTACGAGCTGACGCCTGCAAGTGTGGCGAAAGCGACTGAGTAAGCTGCTAGACGGCGGCGGCGAGGAGCGAATGCAGCGCAAGCTCACCCTCAGTCTTCTTGAGAACACGGTCGACGGCGCCGGAGCAACCGGAACAAGTCATGACCTGTAATTTGAGACGTGTAGCTCGTTAGCAGAGGCTCGAGGCTTGATGAGCTGAGGGAGACGACGACGGACGACGTTGAACTTGTAGGTGGCCTGTATGAAGCAGCTGGCGAGTTAGCAGGGCGTAAGAGGGCTGTAGCAGAGCAGGATCTTACCTCTGACATGGTACTAGAGTGCTTTGCGAGAAGAGCAGCGATGGAGCGGAGGTCAAGAGCTGACCGAGCCACCGCGTCGTCCCCAAGTCGAGCTTCGCACCCCTTTCGCTTCCCGCTTCAATCTCGCTTCGTCTCCGTCGTCTCGTCTCTCGTCCTTTGGTACAGTCAAAAATCTCGGCCTGCTTCTCGACCGTCCGTCTGTCCCTCGTCGTCATGTCAACCATCAACAGGGCAACAAGAGCCTCTCACTTCCCTCTTCCGGTCAAACCACTGTAATTCCCAATCCGGCCAGTTTGTTACTCGCCTACAACAAAGGAATAGTCGTCCATAGAAATCGACCAACGCTCATAGAGCTCCCTCAACCGTGGAGCTGGGCCTCCAGCCTCAACGACGTTCCACTCTCCGAGAGGCGACCCTCGTTGCTTCCTCTTCCTCCGCCGTTCGTCGTCTTCCACGCCAGCAGCCACCGCTAGTAGGCAACATGTTCAACTCGAGCTACTCGGTCTCGCCCAACCCACCTCAACATTCGCGCTTCCACTACGACGAAACGCCGGCGCCAGAGGAGCGTTCGGCTTCTTCGAGTCGCTACCACGATGAGTACGATCAAGGCGGAGATCGCTACTACCATCAGCAGCAGCATCACTCGCAACACTCCTACTCCGACCACCGCGACCCTCCCTCTCGTTCTTCGCGCGACGATCGCGGACCCTTCTCCTCCTCCTCGACGATCCAACCCTCAGGCTCGCTCCGCCGCAAGTCCCAACAGGATTGGGCTCGACCTCGAGGAGCATCCGGCTCTTCCCTTCGTCCCGGTCCTCAGCCAACTCAACGTCCACCTGCCCCCGTCGACGAGAACTCGGCGGTGCTCGAGAGGATGAAGGCGGCGGGATGGACGGGCGTGGGCAGCGGCTCAGTTGGAGGGAATGGTGACGAGGATGGTGGATATGCGACGAGTCATCATGGGAGTATGGACTCGGGATATGGGTCGGGTTACGGTGGAGATGAGGGGAAGGGGGGAGGCCTTGGGAGCTGGTCGGCGCTAAAGAAGGCCGTTGGGCTCGGCGATGAGGATGCTCGTAAGCTGATTTTATCCCCTTCGACCTACCTCCCCCCTTCTCACTCGACACTAGCGAGACGGCTCGAGCGAGATGAATGACGACTGACAACCTTCGGCGCTCGCAGATGCCTCTGGGTATTCCACCCCCAGCGCGGCTCCTAAGTCTGCTCAAGGCTCACACTACTGGGACAAGCTCACCGCCAAGCTCTCGACCACCGTCAGCCAATGGACCGACGAGGACGACAGCAAGGTCGGCGAGGATGGCGAGACGAAGCTCGGCCGAGCGATTCGAGAGTGAGTCCGATGAGCGTTCATTGAGGGCCTTGAGCTCTCTATTCTTTTCTCTTCCTGACTCTCTCACTCATCCTCCAACAGATATCACTTCTCCCGCGCCCTCTCCGTCGAAGACATCCCCGAATGGCTCTTCACCCCCGCCGAGCTCGCTGCCCGCCGCAACCGCCGCCAACCTCCTCCCTCTCCCTCTTCTCGCCGTCGCTCTACCTTCCGCAGCCGCCACGACGATGGCGAACCCTCCATGGCCGCCGTTCGCTCAGCAGGAAGGAAGGCCTCTCGCGTCCCTTTGACGAGGGAGGGTGGTTTGGGATTGTCGGCCGCGAGGGCGAGGATGGAGAGCGTTGATGAGGGACCTACTGGTACGGGTGTGAGGGCTGGCTCGAGCGGTGGAGGAAGGGCGGCGGATAAGCTGAGGGCGATGAGGGAGGCCAAGAGGGTTCGTTAAGGTCGGAGCTGCTGGTCGGCTCTTGGTGTACTGTTATGGGCTGTTGGTTTTGTTCAAGCGGGTTGTCGTAGTGCTCTTATTTCCCCCCATCACCCTCTGCAAGTCTTGAATCTCCTCGTTTGGATCCGTGAAAGCGAACGAAAGAAGAAGAAAGGGAGCTGGGCCGAGCTCGTCTCTTTCCACCGCTCGACTTGCCACTTGCCACCTTCTGCAGCTCGCTCTCGACTATTACACCACTCTTCTCGGTATGCTCTTTGAACGCTTCTACAGTCTGCAGCTCATTCGCCATGAGGAGTGCAGGCCTCGACTCCCCCGCTTCTCCAACGGATCGCAGTGAGGGTGAGGGCCCAAGCTCGACTTTCTCGCATCTCCACCCCTTCAAGCTTCGGAAGGGTACGCCCAGCCTCTTCCCAAGCCATTTCTCCAACTTTTGCGCAAACACGGGAATGCACCCTGCTCGCTCGTGAGGGAAGAGCTCGAAGCTTCTCATCTTTGCCTTCCTCTCTCTCCCTCCTTCCTCGTGCTCTTCTCGGTCGCTATCGTTTCTTCGAATCGGTGATAGGATGTATATCTCCCTACTACACCTCGCATGGTTCTCGGGATCAGCAGCTGCCCTCCTCCTTCCAAATCGACTCGACTTCTCTTCTTCCGATTCCGCGCTCGGGCCCCCTCACCTCTCCCGTCGAGCGTTGAGCTGTAGCAAGACGGCCGACTGCACTGCTGCAGGCGCCTCTATCCCTTCCAACTCTCACCAGTTCTGTAAGAGTGGCAGTTGCTCGTTCCGTGAGTTGCTCTCCTTCTCCTTCCTCTCCGAGTGTCCTCCCTCTCTCGCCGCTCAGCTGTCCTCTCGAAGGCCATCGCTGACCCGCTTCTTTTGCAGAATGCAACACCAACTACTCACTGGTATCTGGAGCATGCGTCAAGACCGTCACCTCGACTTCTACCACCTCGAGCGCTGCGCCGAGCGCGACGATCAAGTCCTGCTCCAAAACGGCGGATTGCGACGGCGCTACAATCCCGGTCAACTCGCACCAGTATTGTAAGAGCAACGTTTCCTCTTTCAGTGAGTTTTCGATGCTTTTTGGAAACGAAGAGCTCGGGGCAACGGAAAGCTGACCTCCCCTTTCTTCCTCTTTCTCGCCAAAGACTGCAACACCGGCTACTCTCTGGTCAGCGGAGCCTGCATCAAACTGGGGTCGACGTCTTCTTCTTCCTCCTCTTCTTCGGCCACCACCTCCAAGACCACCACCAAGACCACCACCAAAGCTACCTCAACGACGTCCTCGGCCGCCGCGACGAGCTCAACCATCGCATGCTCAAACACGGCGGATTGTACGGCTGCAGGAGCTCCTATTCCCGCAAACTCTCACCAGTATTGCAAGAGTAAAGTTTGCACGTTTAGTGAGCCCGTTACTGCCTTGCTTGTATCGCTCAACGACCCTCGGCGCTGACCCCTCCTCGGTGATCTTGGCTTCTGCCTTCGCGACAGGCTGCAACTCCAAGTACACCCTCGTAGATGGTGCATGTATTGCATCAGGGATCACTACCACCACGTCATCATCGTCATCAAGTGCCAAGACGACTACGTGAGTGTCGAGTTGAACGCCCGGGAGCGCCGAGCGACAGTCGAGCTGATTTCTCCGTCTAATTCCCTCATCTTCCTTGTGCAGCACGACCAAGACTTCAGCTATCACCTCTTCTGCTACCCCCACGAGCGCCACATCCTCTAGCACGACTCAAGCGCCATCTACCTCCTCCTCGGTTTCGCCGACGTCCACAAGCGTCTCGTCCTCGTCCTCGACGTCATCCTCCTCCACGTCTTCCTCGACGACATCATCGGCTTCAGCAACCCCTTCACTTGTCAAGACCTACTCTGGCTCCACGTTCTTCGATGACTGGACCTTCGAGGCCATCGAGGATCCAACCCACGGTCTCGTCACCTACGTGAACGCGTCAACGGCCTGGGACCAAGGACTCGCTTCCATCAACTCGGATGGAAGTGCTAGGATCTCCATCGACCGCACCTCCACCCTCGCCGCGGGCGTCAACCGCTCCTCGGTTCGCATCAAGCTGCTAAACGACGAGGATCTCCTCGATGTCGGCTCTCTTGTGCTCGCGGATCTGCAGCATGCTCCGTGGGGCTGCTCGGTTTGGTCGTCGCTTTGGGCTTTCGGACCTGACTGGCCTTATAATGGCGAGATTGACGTGTACGAGGGTGAGTTAGCGCGATCCCCGAAGCGAGGGGAACGCCGAAGCTGACTTTTTCCCTCCTCACAAGGTATCAACTCACGAACGTACGGCCAGTACACTCTTCATACCTATGGTGAGCTATCTCTCCTCGCGTCATGTATCCTCGAAGCTGGAGAAGGTCGCTGACGACCCGGCTCTCCCTCGGCGTTCGCAGAAGGCTGCTACCGAGATACTTCGGTTGCTTCAACGGGTTTCACTGGGTCCAGAACTGCTACCAGCTGCAACGCTATCACTGGGTCGGGATGCAGCGTCCAGGACAAGGACTCCGGCGCATACGGGGAGGCCTTCAACGACGCCAATGGCGGAGTCTTCGCCCTCGCGATCGAGACGAGCGGGTGAGCAGAGCATTTTGCTTCGTGAGGGAATGTCGAAAGATTGTATCGACTTTCCTAACCCTCCCCCCACTGCGCAGAATCTCCATCTGGCGCTGGAAGCGGGCAGACATCCCCGCCGACGTGACCTCGGGCTCGCCGACTCCCTCGACTTGGGGTACGCCGGTAGCAGCTTTCGGTTCTGGTACCTGCCCCATCGCAAGTTACTTCAACAACCTCTCCATGGTCTTTGTGAGTCTTCGCGCAAGCCGGCCGAGGTCGAGCCCGATGCTAATCCGACGTTCCCGCCCTCCCTTCTCCTTTATCCTTCGCAATCCGCCACTCTCAGGACATCACCACCTGCGGAGACTGGGCTGGATCAACAGGAGCCTGGCGGTCAACGAGTCAGAGCGGCTCTTGCTACTCGAGCAAGTATCCGACGTGCGCGTCGGCGAATCAGGATCCCGCCAACTTCGCCGAAGCGTGAGTAGTCCACTTTCAATGGCGTAGATGAGGACGAAGCTGATCCCGCTCCTTCGCCTATCAACTCAGATACTTTGACGTCAACTACATCAAGGGTGATCACCTCTCTCTTCTCTCCCTTAGCTCGGCAGCTTGAGGGCTCGGCGCTGACCTTTCCTTCTCTCGCAGTATTCTCGATTTAGACATCAATGGAGGTCATCACGGGTGTAGAGGGTTAGTCTTAGGGTCTTTAATGTGTAATATATGGGCCAGCAACTCGAGCTCAGAGCTGCTCACTAGTCGTTTGTCCGAGCTCGGCGAAGGGTTGCTCGCCGACTTTCGCCCGCTCTCCTCGTCGTGCTCTCGCAAAGTGTGTTCAATCAGCTCTTACAACAACATGATATCTAACTTCTCGTCTACATCGTCTACACGATTAATAAATAGGTGCACTCGATCCCTAAGCCTAAGCAATCCGAATCGAAACACTCGACCTTCTCCCCTCACTCATCATCCTCGTCGTAGAAGCTCATGCGCGACACGGGACGCTCAAACACGGCGTGCTCCTCCTCCTCGTAATCCTCGTCCTCCCCTTCATCCTCGCTCTCCTCCTCCACAGGTCCCCTCTCCTGACGCTCCCTCTCGGCGGCGATCTTGAGCCTCAACCTCTCGGTGATGGCCTGACGACGGAGGTCGTCGTCGTACTTCTCGAGCGTGCGAGGAGCGGGACGAAAGGCGGGGCGAGGCTTGCGGAGGGAGGAAAAGTCGATGAAGCGAGGGTCGAGGGCGAAGTCCTCCTCCTCCTCCTCCTCGACGATCCTTCGCTCGAGAGCTCGTCCAAACTCGGCGCGAAGGACGAGGAGGGCGGGGTTGAGAGCAGCACGAGTAGGGGTGCGACGACTACGGCAGGTGACGTTGGAGGAATCCGGGAAGTAGGAAGTGTCGGCGGGGGAGAAGGAGGATGGCGAGGAGGGCTCGGGCGAGGAGGGAGGGGAAGGGGTGGGCGAAATCGAGTCGATAAAGTCCTCTTCCTCGTCCGAAGAGATAAGAGACTCGTCGTGAGAGTTGTCGGCGTCCTTGTCCTCCTCGACCGACTGCTGGATGCTCTCCTCGGCGTTCATCGACTCCTGCTCCTCCCGCTGCTTCCTCTCAGCCTCCTCCTTCTGGCGAGCGAGGTTCTCACGGATGCGCTGGAGGATGGCGTTTCCCTTGGCAATGCGCTCGGCGACGGTGAGCTCGGTCGAAGGAGTGGTGGGAGCGGGCAAGGTAACGGAGGAGCGGCTGGAAGCCTCGGTGGTGGGGTGAGAGGTGGTAGGGAGGTGAGAGATGGCCGAGGAGTCGGCGTTGGCGCTGGTGGTAATGGTAGCGTTGATGGAAGTAGCGTCGTCGACCAAGTTGGGGAGGGCGAGCGAGCTTGCGTCCTCAGACCTGAGCGAGCTGTTGGTTGATAGGTCTTCCTCGAGCGCGGTGAGGTTAACGGCTTCCTCCTCGACCTCCTCCTCCTCGGTAATGGTGAGAGTGTCCTTGGCGAGCTGGGCGAGAGCCTCCTTGAGCTCGTTGACGGGCGGAGGCGGAGCGGTTTGCTGTTCGGCGGGGGCGGACATGGTCTCGAGGGTGTCGAGAGTGATTGAAGGGGTGGGGAGCGCCGAATCGACCTCGAGTTTGGTGATGATAGTAGTGTCCGTCTTCTTCGGCTGTAGGTGAAGCAGGAAGAGCGGTCAGCGTCGACGGTCAGACGAAAAATCAGAGCGGAGCGAGTTGAAGAGCTGAAACTCACCTCTTGAGCGACTATGGGAGCACTCTGTACCTCTACAGCCTTCCTCTCCTTCCTGAATTTGCCGTTCAACTTGTTCTTGAGCTGCTTGA
>JACWFO010000127.1:182235-338483 GCA_019775505.1 Leucosporidium yakuticum
TCCCGGTGCAAGATAAAGTTACAGTCGAGGTGTAGGGGTCCAGGGGAGTCCCCTGCCAGCTCGGTCCTCCAGCAAAAGCCCTCCTTCAACCTCGGCGACGACGACGAGCGCCTTCGCCGGGACGCAAACCCATCTCGTGCTGCAGGACGCTCTTCCTTAGCTTTCACGTGTAAAGCAGAGTTGGCTGAGAGGCCGAGGAAGCTCTGGTTGACCGAACCGAGCATCTCGGCGCAACTGGAGTGGCTCACGCAGGGGTCGAATTGGTTCTGTTCTGCTCGCTCGGCTCTCCTGTAGCATGTCAGAATCAGCCGATGCTGTTCATTCATATTGCTACCGACTAGATTTCCCACCCTGCTCGCCTAAACGTTGGTTGCCGTCCTTCTCCCCTTTTCCAGCCCGCGCCGAGCACGGCTCGGACTTTCACTCGTTGAGGCCGTCTTCACAGAGCCTCGTGCGCTAGGCAGGAAAGCTAGCTCGCGCAAGAGGCGTGGAGTAGCTCAGCGCCACTACAGGCGCACAGCACTTGTCCCTCTCGGCCTTTCCGCTCGCCAAAGCTTCATGACTGCTGCAGCAGCAGCGGCCGAGATCTCGATCCTTTTCTGGCGGGCCTTCGCATTCGCAGGCTCTCCTCTCTCTCGCCTCAACCCCGGAAGCTCGTGCAATCAAACTCGAGTTGCTAGATGCTGAGCGACGATACACAGTCGCTCAAAGAAAAAAAGCGAGGGGAGGAAAAGCGGGAGGGTTAAAGAAAGGAGTAAAGAGGGGGGAGAGAGAGAATTGGAAGAATTGTCCGTTCCGTTAGAACGACGCCGTCGTCTTGAGGAGAGTGATTTGGATGAGGAGGGTGGAGGGGAATCTAGAGGTGCGAAATCGAGAACTTGCGAAGGGGAGAGGAATGCCGAGGGGTCGGAGATTTTTACTGCGAGGAAGGGCAGGGTTAGCAGGATGTTTAGCAAGGAAAAGGTGGCGAGAAAGGCTCACCATGACAATCGCAGGCTCGTAGATGTTTGCGCTGTAGGGGGAGGAGGGAGTAAGGCGAGTTAGCGAGGCTCTCGGCGCCGAGGGACAAGGGAAGCCCACCTCAGGGACTTGTGTGGCAGGACGGAAGCGCCGTTGATGGTGAGCTCATCCTTCACGTTGACATCGTCTCCGAGGACGGTGGCTGTAGGGCAGCGCAGTGGAGAGGAAAGCGGTCGGTCAGCGAGGGGAGCTTCGGGAGGCGGCGAAGAGGGCGAAAACTCACTGTTGTCGAGACGAGTCCAGCGTCCAACAGTCGAGTTCCATCCTACGATCGAGCTTTGGACCCATGCGTAGTCCTTGATGCGAGCGTTCTGCAAAGCAAAGCAAGGTAAGCAAAGGCCTTAAAAATCCAACCTTTCCCGACTAAAACCGCTATTGTCGAAGAGGATCGGTTGAGAGCCATTCTGGAAAAGGATTGCTACTCACCTCCATGATGACGCAGCGTTGCAGCCTGGCACCAGCGCCGACCTTGACTCCGGGTCCAACGACGACGTTGGGGCCGATAACAGCGGTAGGGTCAACCTCGGCGGTGGGGTCGATGATGACGTTACCCTTGAAGACGAAGGGGTTCTTGGCGGGGTCGGCAATCAGAGGCGACTTGACAGCGGTCTAAAGAAGGAGGAGCGGAAGTCAGCTTCGGCGATTCGGCGCTGACTTGAGAGAGAGACTAACTAAGTGAGAGAGGTAAAGGCAGGTGCCAATAAGGTAATCTGTAGATTCAAGCAGATGTAAGCGTTACATTCGAGTTGCAAAGGTAGCGAAGAAGCTCACCCTTGGGCTGTCCGATGTCCATCCAGAAGCCGGGGAGGTCGAAGGTGTGAAGCTGCCTGTCGACGACCATGGCGGGGAAGATCTCACTCTCGATGGAAGTGGGCTTGGGCTGTAAGAGAGGCGAAAAACGTCAGCACCGAGCGAGCAAGAGGGTAAAGGCCGAAAGCTCACCTCGATGCGGTTGAGGATGGAGGGGTTGAAGATGTAGATACCGGCGTTGATGCGGTTTCCAACAAAGTCCTTGGGCTTCTCAACGAAGCGGTCGATGGCGGATGATCCGGGCACCTGTAGCACAACGCCGTACTTCGAAGGATCCTCGACCTTGGTCACCTGCGAGACGAAGAAGAGGGTCAGCGAGTCTCTTACGACGCCGGGAAGCACCCGCTACTCACCATGATGGTTCCCTCTCCTCCGTGAGCAATGTGGAAGTCCCTGAGCTCCTCGAAGGGGTAGCTAAAGCGAATGCGAGTGGGTCAGCCCGACTCCCTCCTTTCGAATCTCGAGCTCTCCAGACCTACGTGCAGGTAACATCCGAGTTGAGAACGAAGAAGGGAGCATCGTCCTTGCCGAGGATCTCCTTGGCGAGAGCGAGGGGTCCAGCTGTAAAGAGATGGCGCGTCAGCCATGCGCGTCGTGGCGAGCTGAGATCCTAACGAGCGAAGCTCACCAGTTCCGAGGGGCTCAGTCTCGACGGAGAAAGTGATCTTGACATCGTACTGCTCCTCGACCTTGCTAAGAAGCGCGACCATGACCTCGGGGCGGCTGCAAAGGTGAACGAGCGTCAGCGACCTCCGCCCATTTCACGCAGCGGGCAGGAATGAGCCTACTAGTTGACGGCGAGGACAATGTGCTTGACTCCAGCCTGTTGTAAATGATAGCAGAACACGTCAAGATCAGCCTCTGCCTTCCATCACAGCTCTCCATCGGCCTACGCACCTTGACGAGCGCCTCAATCTGGTGAAGGATCATGGGCTGTACGGCGAAATAAAAGGATCAGCTTCCTTCGCAATCATTAGAGCACATCACTCGGTCTCCAACCTACCTTGTTGGCCTGCAAGGAAGCAAATGCATCGCGATGCCGATCAGCTGGTCGATCCAACGACGAGAAAACAACGCGAGCTCGGTTTCACGACTTACGAACTCGACCAAGGGCTTGGGGAGGGTGAGGGTGAGAGGACGGAGACGAGTTCCGAAGCCTGTAATGGAATACGCGTCGCTGGTCAGCTCGTACGCTCCAGTTCAGCACGTTCCCACTGCTTCGGCCCTGCCGTTCGTCCTCAGCTGAGCGTGTTCGACTCGTCGCTGCACGCCAATACGATCCTACACCACCATAACATGCCCCCGACCCAGCCAACTCGCTCCAAACACCTCCCAATCGTGCCAGGTCTTGTCTTGCGAGTGACGCGCCCGTCCGAATTACTGGGGTTCTCTGCTGCTGCAGGGGATTCAAGAGGGCGGGAAAAGCTTACCCCCGACTAAAATAAGTGCTTTCAGCTGGCCAGACATTGTAGTGAAGCGGTAAGGGAGCTATGAGAGAAGTAAGAAGGTTAGTGGACGTGTCGAGAGAGGGAGAAGCGGTGAAGGTGTTGGCGCGCGGGAAGGCCGAGAGGGAGGAGGTGATGTAGGTGTGTAGTAGCTCTGGAATACTCACAGAAAGTTAAAAGTTGAAGAGGGAAACGAAAGGACGAGCTAAAGGTCGGGCTGGGCGGGAGAAGTCGAAGAGCAAGGAGCAAGCTGCTGCTCAACGCGCGCGAAGTTCAAAGTCGGTCAGGTCCGATCCGGCAGCAGCAGCCAGAGAATCAAGCTTTCGGCGATACTCACCTACAGAGGAAAAGTCGCGTCGAGTACGAGAATGCAAAGGAGAAGGAAAAGAGGAAGAGCGATGGCCATCGAGGGTGGCTTCCTCCAGCTTCAGCTCAGCCCCCTCCGAGTCGTTCGTACCCCAGCTTCTTGCATGTCTGCTTCTCGCGTGGAGGCGAGCGAGACATGTTTGCCAGGGAGATCGTGACGCCACTGCGTTGGTTACAACACTAGTTTGCGAGGCATCCTTCGCGATCCCATCGCCCGAAAGTATCGCCCTCGCCGAGTCGGCCAGCCTTCTCCCCCCTCGGAGGTTGGTCCTTGTTCGCCAACAGGTTACTTCTGATTGTACAGTCGCCGCAACTTCGGATTCCTACTAGCTCCTGCACCGCATCACCGAGGTTCAAGCGAGCCCACGTCCTTACTCAGACAGCCCGCTCCCCTCCGACCTCCGCGCCGAGCAGGGGTCTCCGTTCGTTCTCCTCCCCGTCGCCAGTAGTCGAAGCAGGTCGATGAGGATCGACCGTGTCCAGCAGCGTCAATGTCGAGTCTTTGTACCAGACATAGTGTTGTAGGAGAAAGAGGGAGTCGAAGCCGATCGCGAGGAAGCTCAGCCCTCTGCGAAAGGGAGGAGATGAGAGTTAGCGATGACCATCGAGGCGGAGATGGAGCGTGCAGGAGAGCAGGTAGAAAAGACGTCAACTCACAGCTTTCCCGGGTTTCCAGTGATACCCTTCCAGTCGCCCGAGACCCACGAGTCGAGGACGAGTTGGATCCTGCGCCGAAGGTCGAAAGGTCAGCTCAGCTTCTCAGATCAAATCGAGACGAGATACGTACAAAGAGAGGACGCCTCCCGAGAAGTCGAGTACCACGTTCTCGATGCTCCAGCCGATGGTCGACTTGCGCTGGTAGTTCAGCCAGGCCTGGGAGGGAGAGGGAGTCAGCGATTTGTTTAACCCCGAAGCAAGGGAGTCACCGAGTGCTTTGAAAATGCGATGGAGAGGGAACACACCTGAGGTAGCAGCTTGAGAAGTGAAAGAGCGAGCTTGATGTACGAGAGAAGGTACAGCAAGTCGAGCCATTCAAAGTGAGCCGTGGTCGCCGAGACGATGGTAGCCACAAAGATGCCAGTGAGGGTGCCGGCGACGAGCAGGCGAGTGTAAGGGCTAACTCGTTGACCTGGATCGCGCTATGAAGGTAGTAGGTCAGCTCAAGACGAGCTCGGCGAAGGAAATGACGGTTCGGCGAACCTTGTAGACGTAGGCTTGACCCAGGGTGATGAGGGAGAGGACGAGCGCGTGAACAGCGAACGCGACGTCGTTCACGCGGACCTCTGGTGAACGTCCATGATGCCGCTGGGCGTACTGATGCCGGGCTACAGGTGACCAGAGGAGGACGAGGTTGTAGGTCTGCGGAAGGGTGAGGAAGCAAGGTGAGCACTCGGCATTGTTATCAGGGGTAGACTGAAGCTCATAGAAGGCGCTCACGCTGTAGCATGCAAACCCTAATGGGTTGAGGACGAGGAAGTCGAGCGAGAGTCCCGAGACCGACTTGCGGCGATAATTGAGCAGCGCTTGAGGGTAGAAGCTGCGCGACCAGTCAGCTCGAGTTTAAATATACATACCAGATTATAAACACTCACGATAGAGACCAGGCGGCGGTGTACAGCCAGCCCAAGAGGCTGCTCTCGTCAATCAGTCAGCTTCGCACGCGATGGTGAGCGGCGCAAGAGGTGGAGAGCTCACTGGGAGATGGCGACAGCAAAGTAGGACATCCTGCGCTCTTCTGTACCTCCACAGGAAGCAAAAAGCAGCGAAGTTGATAGAGCAGCGATTACGTCGAAGCGAGAGCCTCAAGGCGAGCCGAAGTCGAAGTTGAAGCTCTCCCTCCGCCACACAAGTCTCGCGATGAACCCCCCGCCTCAAGGACAGGGTTTCGTACCTCGTGCTGCACCCATTGCAGTCGAGTACCTCTGCGCTGGTGAGCTTCAATCACCTACAACTCTCGCTTCCACGGCTCCAGCCGCTTCAAAACGCTGACCTCGCTTTCCGCTCTCGTGTGTGCTAGATTGCGCGTCGAGCAACGAGATCAAGGCGCGCGAGCCAATTCGTTGCAGGGAGTGTGGCTGCAGGATGATGTACAAGAAGCGCATCAAGCGAAGTGAGTCCAGTCCAGGCAAGAGCTTGTTGTGATGAGCCCCGGCTTTGAACGGCCGCCATAGCCTCTCGGTGGGCTGTACAAGAGCAGCAAGCTGACCATTGAACTCTCTACACCTTTCGCTACCTTTTTGCGCTCCTTCATGTGCTCTCCTTGTCGTTTCGCAGTGGTGAGTTGGGCTCGACTTTGCTCGTCTCTCGTCTTTCGCTCGGCTTTGCTGACCGTATTCAACGGCAGGTACAATTCGAGGCTCGCTGAGCAGTATCCCTACACCTTTCGCACCCCTTTCCGGCCCTTTCTCTCATCTCCCACCGACTCATTCGACCGCTCGGCCGCTCGGCCGCTCGGGGAGGGGCAGCCAGGAGGGAAGGGAGCTTCGGCGCTGAGCAGGCGAGGGCTGGGCTGGGAGGGGAGGGAGGAGGATTTGTATTTCGACGGATGTACGGCCATGCAAAGGCTTCTGTACTTGTTTCACCGAAGGGTGTCTCGGTTGAGCGAAACCCCGCCTGCGAAGCGAAAGCTGCCACCTTGTGCGAGCGCTCGCTGCTGATGCAGTAGAGCAGGCGATTCGAGGGTTAGACCAGTTGCAAGATGGGAACAGGACTGTACCCCCTTTGAGCCCCACTACGGTTAATTGTGCGATGACACGAGTATTAATCGGGCAACTCTGCCTCCGAGAGCTCGAGACAAGCTGGCAGCCGAAGGCACTTACCCCTTCCTGCCTGCGCCCATCACCTCGTCTTTTGCTCCCTTGCGCCTTTCGCCGACGTTCGTTACAGAGGAGAATCACCCCCTTCGGCGTACCCTCTACTCACCTACAGCCAAGCACCTACTCATCTCGCCGTTCTCGCCCTTCGCCCAGCCTCAGTCCACCCCGCGCGGTCGCCTGCTCGCCCCATCGGCAGCCTCACATCGAACCAGCTACAGCGCTCTTCAACACCAAGAGCAGCTTCTACACGACGACAATCTCGTCTTGCTCCCCTAGTCAGCCAAGACTGGGATGCGAGACGGTCCAACTTTCGCCAGCACGAGCGAGCGGCCTTTGGAGGATGGCAACGGTTCGAATGGAGCAGCGGAGAGAGGGCAACAGCAGCAGACATGTAAGTAGATCTTCTGTAGCACTCTCGCCGCTCAGCAAGCCACGATCAAGCTTCGCCGAGCCCGTAAGCTGATCCTCGTTGTTGACGTCCAGCAGCTGCTCGACCCCGTCCAGCACTCCTCTCGGGTCTATCCTTCCTCACGCTAGATCCAGAGACGTCGATATTGGAGAGCCCGCCTCGGTCCTCCTCTCGGACGTCCCAACGATCCTCCTCTCGAACTCCGCCTCCTCGCCCCATTCGCTCTCCTCGCCGCGCCGTCTTTCCCACCTCCAGCAAGAATTCCCATCCTCCGTTACCGGCATCAACAACAACAGAAGCTGCAGACGTATCCGTGCTTTCTACACCGAGAGCGCTGGAATCCAACTCAAGAAGGAGCAGCGATGGGGAAGGCGGAGCGGCGCATGACCCTGCAGTCGTCTGGGCAGAGGCTAGGAGGAGCTCGCTATCAAGCTTGGGGTCTAGCGTCGGAGACAAGGAAAGGGGTCTTTCGGCTCGGCGGACCTCCAGCGAGCTACTGGCAGCCCTCCCCGTCTCGGAGACTCGTTCGACGTCCGCCTCGCCCACGGCATCAGGCTTCGATCTCGAGGGCCTAACAAGCGAGACGGACAGCTTCGTTACGGCGGAGGAGGATGACGGAGCGCCAGGTTCCGGCGGGAAGAAGGGGAGGGTCTCACGCAGGACCTCAAGAGACGACTTCCCACCACCCATGCCCACCATCCTCGACAACTCTCCTACCATCTCTCGCACCCTACGATCTCTCCGAATTACGGATCCAAACGAGATTCCCGTCTCATTCCGCTACAGCGACGACGATCGAACGCCCGGAGAGGAGCCGCCGACCGCCGAGCCGGCCGAGGACTCGGCTGCAGAGGTAGCAGACGACGAGGAGGCGCCAACCTCCATCCGTCAACTCGTGCAGGCGCATCGAAACCTCTCGCGGTCGGGCTCGCGCGAGTTTACGCTGCAGGATGAGAAGCGGCTGTCGAGCAGGGTCGCCGAGCGCCACAACGACGGGCTGGGATTGAGTCTGGAGATGTTTGATGGGTCGATGACGAGCTACACTCCGGTATCAAGGCCACTACTCACCCGACGGACCACCTCGCTCGAAGCCAACCCCTCGGCCTCGACCCCAATAGTGCCGACCCTCACCTCCACCGCCGCCTCCTACCCCTTCCCATCTCAACCTCACGTCGTAGCGTCACCTACAGATGTCTCGGAACCCACCCACCGCTCTCCTCAACTTTCCTCCGCACCCATCCCTCCTCCCGCTCGCGCTTCCTTTGGCCCTCCTTCGCCCATCGAACGACCTGATCCTCCTCGGCGCAGGAGCTCCCTTATGCGCGTCAACACCGCTCCCTCGCGATCTCGTACATCCTCGTCTCGTAGCTCGCCAGCGCCATCACCCTCACTCCAAACTCCTCCCTCCTCGACGCCCATCTCTCGCGAGGGCAGCCCCATCCCTTCGCCAGCTACCTCTACTCCCAGTCGTCGCAACTCGATGGATGCGATTGGTCAAGGACTCGCCAAGCCCAGACCTCGGACGTCGGGAGGCATCTCCTCGTCCAAGTCGATGAGAAGGCTGTCGAGTGTCTTCACGATTGGGAGGAGCAGGTCGACTTCGGGACAGAGCCTGCAGGAGATGGCCGAGACGGAGGAGAAGCGCGATGAGAAGAAGCAGGATCGACTGCAGCGGAGGCCTTCGCAGCAGTACGGTACGGCCACGAATCGGCCTACGGCGATGAGGGGCGATTCCGACAATACCTCGTACAAGACGGCTCAAGAATCGGTCGCTTCACCTTATCAATCGCCAGCTTCCTCCTCCCCTTTCCTTCCCACACCCCCTCGTCGTCAATCTGTTCCCCCAACGCCTTCACCTCGCCTCGCTTCTCGGGCTTCCACCAACTCCTTCCTCTCCTCTCCCGTCTCTCCCACTGGCAACCCATCCCCCAGCACAGCCTCACACACCACCTCACCAAGTCTCCTGTCGCCTGCTCCTCTCTCGATGCGCACCTGGCGCTCCACCATCTCGGCGGAAGAGTACGAATCTTTGCTCGCCAAGCATGGCGCTGTTGAGATGAGACGGCAGGAGGTCATTTGGGAGTTGTGCGAGACGGAGAAGAGCTTCGTCGAGGGATTGAAGAGCGTGATGGAACTGTTTGCGTTGCCGTTGAGGAGGGAGCAGGGAGGGTGGATCAAAGGCGTACCAGTGCCGGTTTCGAGGCTGCTCGACTGGGCGACTGACATCGTTTACGTGAGTACTAGCCTCGTCGATTCAAATGTACTCTCTGCTGACGCCTCCCTCGCTCGCAGCTTCACTCTGAGATCTCCTCGGCTCTCCAAGATGCTCGGCGCGCCTCTCCCGCTCCCGTCGTCCTTCAAGTCGCCTCCGCCTTCATCCCTTACGTCCTTCGACTCGAGATCCATCAGCCTTACCTCGTTCGCTTCGAGGCCGTCGCCAAGATGATCGACGTCATGACCGCCGACCCGAACAGCGACTTTGGCGAGTTTGTGAGGATGCAGAGCGCCCTTCCCGAGTGTAGGGGCATGTCGCTGGGCAGCTACCTCCTTAAGCCGGTACAGAGATTGATGAAGTACACGCTATTCTTCAAGGTGAGATTGAAGTTCTTTACAATCGAGAGCCAGGCGCTGACCGTGCTTCCCCCCTCGACAGCAACTCGCCGACCTTACGCCTCCTTCGCACTCAGACCACCTCGACACCCTCGCTCTCCTCGAATCAACCGACACCATCATCCGCGTCATGCAAGAAGTCAAGACTCGAGAAGACGAGTACGAGCAGATCAAGCAAATCGCTGCTCGCCTTCGTGGTCTCCCTTCCGACTTTCAGCTCGCTCGGAGGGATCGCCGCCTCATCCACCAGGGTCAGCTCCGGCGAGTTCACGTCGGCGACAAGGATCGGCAGACGCTCGAGGCGCATGGAAGGCGTCGTTCCGCTGGAGGCGCCAAGGTTGGCGGAGGAGCCTTCGGTCTTGACTCGCCTCCCGTCCTTCGCTTCTCGCCCAACAACTCGCGGCCTCAGTCCTACATCTCGGACGACTCGGGTTCGAGCTCGGCAGGCGCTCACGATGCCGGCGAGTTGGGCGTTTGGCCTTCGCCTCTCACTACTCCCGACTCGGCCAACTCGCGACACAGCACCTTCTCCTCCACGCTCACTACCGAGCCTTCCTCCATCGGCCCCTCTCTCGCCGGCTTCCTTCGACCAAACTCGATGGCATCCAACACCTCTTCCGCCAGCAATAGCGATGACTCGAACGCCGCTGCCTCCTCCACCGCTACCTCTCGCCCGCTCGCCTCAACGCCTCAAGTTCCTCCCTCCGCCTTCTCCAACACCATGCCCGTTCGACGGTCGTCCAAGCGGATCGTCAAAACCAAGGCCAAGGAGTCGAGCGTGCAGGTCTTTGTCTTCTCCGACTTGGTCGTCTTTGCTTCGCACAAGAGTAGCGAGGCGGGCAAATGGACGCCCAAAATGGGATCTACTAGGAGGAGATCTTCGCTTACTGGCGAGGATGGGGGGTTGAGAGTCTTGGATGGAGTGGGGATCACGAGGGTGTTGGGCGTGGCTGATTTGTCGGGCAAGACGGGTGAGTTTTCTCTCCTCATGAATGCTTGCGACTCCGAACGAAGCTGATTCTCGTTACAATCCAACAGAACACGACCATCTCATCAAGCTCGACCTACTCCCCCTCTCCTCGAGCTCGGAGCGCCTCACTCCCCTCTCCCTCGGCGCCTTCACCGCCGCGACACTCGACCTCTACCTCACTCTCCCCCCGGTTTCCACCTCTCTCAACTCTTCTCCCTCCTCTACTCCCTCCATCGCGCCTCGCCCCCCAGCCCTCGACCTCTCCTTCCAATCCCGCGTCCAGTGGCTTCAATGCTTCGAGCGCTCCTACCTCTACGCCTACCGTTCGCTATCTTCCACCTCCCTCCTCAACCCCTACGTCGTCCCCATCACTCAAACCGAGCACCTCTCCGCCGAGGATACCCAAACCTCTTTCGTCGACAGCAATCGTCGAAACTCGCTCGGCGCTCCTGCAGGAATGGGCAATTTGTCCAAGAGCCCAGGAGATATGTATCTCCTGCGATTTGGTGGGCCGAGGAGAGATGGTCAAGGATCGGCGCTGGCGTTGGGAGAGGTGGAGGATGCGGAGAGTATGGAGGAGAGGGAGGCCGAGAGGGAGGAGAGAATCTACTGGGCCGGGAGGTTGCAGAAGGTCAAGAGGGAGATGGAGGCGCATTTGAAGGGATCGGTCGAGGGGAAGTCGACGACTAATGTGGCGGTGAAGAGGAGGATTCGATCCATGGGCGTGCCGAGCGGGTTGGGAGAGGGCGAGACGGAGGTGCTCGCGGTGGAGAAGGCAAGGGAGTGACGGCGATTGTTGTTAGGTGATCGTAGTACTCAATGTTTGGGCTTAGTAGTCTGATGTCTTGTTGTAACATTCAAGATCAACTAGCAGCACCAGGCGGGAGGAGCATCAGCGAGCGAGAGTTCGACCGAGACCGAGAGGGAAAATCGACTGCAGAGAGCCTCGATGAGTGCTCTCCCTTTTCTCCGTCTTTAAAACGACCAGCAGACGAATGCACAGCACTCTGCTCTGCTAATGAGGATGAGAATCGTCGTTGAACGAGACTCGGCGGCGGCGGTCGACCTCGGCCCAGCCCCTTCAGCCTCGCTTGTGCTCTTCATCTCACTTTCAGCTCTCGCTCGTTGTTTCTGTAGGTTAAACAGCAGTCAGAGTAAGAAACTCTTTGCTCAGCTTGTCTTCAGAGTCTTAGGCCCACCCCGCCCCCTCGTCGTCCAGCCTTCGCCGTCGCCCCTTCGAGCCCAAGGCCATCTCGCCCCGCCTGCTTCTTTCCCTCCTCCTACGTTTGCTCGTCTCAACTCCGTATTATACCTCATGTCTGATCTTTACGCACACCAATTCACCTGGTAAGTCTACTCTCTGATGCTCTTCTGTACCCTTACAGCAAGCCCGGGACAAGGGGATCGCTGACGCCCTCTCCATCTCGAATCCAACAGGGCTGGCCAGGCCGAGTCTGTCATTGTGCGTGCATGCGCTCGTCTTGTAGTAGAACAGAGAGCTAACCCTGCTGTACCACGATAGGCTACTGGTTCCTTCGACGAGGTTGGTCTCTGCATCTCTCCCTTCGATGACACCAGAGGCTTGTTTGGGGAGGGCGAGGGCTGACTTTGATTCCCTCTTGACTCGTTGGCGTTCATTGCTGTAGTGGAAGTCGTGAGTGCTCCTCGCCTTCCCTTTCGTGCTACCTAGAGCTCAGCTGATCCCTTACAACCGGGCGTAGGACCCTCCCTCTCACCCGCAACAACGAGGGCAAGCTCTCCGCTACTTTGCCTATCAAGTATGGCGAGAAGATTACCTTCAAGGTGAGCATGAGACACTGTAAAAGATTGCAGAGCGTCGGAGCTCACCCAATTTCCCCACAGTACATCGTCGACGGATCATGGCAGCACAACCCCGACGAGCCGTTCGAGAGTGACGCTTCTGGCAACATTAACAACGTCTTCACTGGTAAAAGAGTCTCTCCAGAGCATGTCGAGCTACATTTTTGCTGACTTTGCATCCCTCTACAGCTCCCGAGGCGCCCGTAGCGCCGGTTGTCATCCCCACCGGAGAGGGCCAGGAGAAGCAGCCCGTCCTTCCCGTCCCCGAGTCCATCGCTACCACCGACGCGGTCGCCGTGAGCCCTGCCGTCATCTCTGAGCCCGCGACTGCTCCCGCTGCCGAGGAGAAGAAGGAGGAGGAGTCGGCTGGCCTCATCGCCGGAGCCAGTGAGTTCTCGTCGGGCGTGGGCTTTCGCTGAGCTCCTCGAGCTAACTCCTCTCGCTTTACAGCTGCTGGAGTCGCCGCTGCCGTTACTGGCGCTGCTGGACTCGCCGGAGCTGCCCTCACTTCGGTGACTGGAAGCGCGCCCCTCACCCTCGTCTCGTCGCAGGAGGAGGCAGCCAAGGAGCCTACCTCCACCCCCGCCGTTCAGACTACCACCAACACTCTCGCCACTGCCCCTTCGCCCGCCGTCGTGGACAAGGCCATCGCCGAGGAGAAGACCAAGGAGGAGAAGTCCAGCGGCGCTCCCATCCTCGGAGCTGCTGTCGCTGGAGCTACGGCCGTCGGCGCAGGAGCTGCTGCCGTTGCCTCCAAGGCGGGAGAGTCGGCCACCAACGGCATCAACAAGGCTGGAGGGACCGCCTCCACCCTCCCCGCGTCGGTCCAAGGCAGCAAGACGTTCCAGCAAGCCGAGGCCAAGGCTCACGAGCTCGCCATCGAAGCCGACAAGTACAAGGATCAGGCCGTCGCTGAGGCCAACAAGGCGTACGCTGAGGGCGAAAAGTACGCTCACGACGCCTACGACAAGGTCGCTGCTACCTCGTTTGGCGCTTCCGCCCTCAAGGCTCTCGGACTCAACCAGAAGGAGGCCGAAGCTACCCCCGTGAAGGCCGCCAGCGAGCCCGTCGTCCCCTCCGGCTCGGTCGCTCCCGTTATCCCTCTTTCCGACGCTGCCCCTACTCCCGCCCCCTCGGAGCCCCTTCCCGCCGCCCCCAAGGTCCCCACCGAAGCCGTCGCGCCCGTCATTCCCCTCAACGAGTCTTCCTCGCCCGCCGCCACCTCTTCTCCCTCCGTCACCGCTTCGCAGCCCACCGTCCCGACTCAAGCGGTCGCTCCTACCATCCCCCTCGCCGAGGCTACCCCTACTGCTACTCCTACGCCTTCGGCACCCTCGACTCCAGCAAAGGACCTCAAGAAGAAGGTGGCCGAGGGATTGGGCAATGGAGATGCTCCTGGATCGTCGCCCTCGGGTAGCAGCAAGAGGAAGAGCTCCTTCTTTAAGAAGTTGTTCCACAAGGAGAAGTAGAAGGGAGTTCGACTTTGGTGCTCGGGGAGGGTAGAGGGAGCTCGTTTTCTTTTCGTTGGCCCGTTGTTGAGGTGCTTTTGAACCCTACCTCTTTTTCTTCTTCTTTCTCCATTTCCACGCCGTTTTGTTTATTCTAGCTGTAGACCCCCCCGTTGCCGTGGCCAAAAAATTCACCATCTTAATCTCGGGCTTCAAATCGACTTCGCAGCGAGAGAGCAAGAAGCGAGATTGAGAGGGGTTCGGCTCAAGCTGGAGGGCGAGGAAAGTTGTACGATGGTGTAAAATGATACCTGCTGCTCTACAAGCCCAAGCGAAAAGGTTCCCGGCTACAAAAGCGAGGGTCTCAGAGACACGTCGAGGAGAGGACGAGAGGCCGACGAGAGGGCGAGTTGGTCTTTCGCTTCAAACCACCAGCGAGGCTTGGCCACTTACGCGAGCAGCAAACGTGAGTAGTCTAGTGTTAGCCCTCCTATCGTTCTACAGCTTGCTCTGCTGTCCTGTACGGAAGCTAACGCGCTTGCCTCTCCCTCTCCCTCGCTTCTCTTCTCCCTCTCGACGACCGACTGGTTGCAGATGAGTGGACCGCCCCCTCCTGGGCGTCAGCCGGGTCAGGGTCATCAACGAGCCTTGTCGTCTGTAGGCAACGCTGCTTCCCTCTTTGGCAGCTCAGGCGACGACCAAACCGGCGACCTCTTCAACCCTCAGCACCAACCTTCCCACTCGCCTTCGGGCTACCCTTCCTCGGCTCAGCAGCACGGCGGTATTAGCACCGTACCAGAGGAGGAGGAACCAGATTCACCAGAACTAGGCAGGAGAGGCCATCATGGCGCTGGCAGTCAGCAGGGGAGCCAGTCGTTGTTTGGTGACGACTCGTCAAGCGACTGGCTCAACCAGGCTGGAGCACCTCAACAGCAACATCAATACACTACAGATCAGCACCAGGGATACGATCATCATCAGGCCAACTACGACTACTCGCAACAGCACCAGTATGGAGCTCAACAGCAGCAAGGCGGCTACGATGGCACCTACTCGTCCTCGGCCGGTCAAGCGGATCCTTACGCCAACACCGACGCGTCGCAGCAGCCTACCGACTACATCGAGCCTCCTTACTACCCTGGATTCCGTTACGACCCCGTCACCAATTCGTACCTCCCCGACACGGCCGCCCAAGCCGCCACGGCAGAAGGATGGGGCGGCGAAGCGACGGAGGAGCATCAACAGCAGCAGAGTTGGGGTGGATCCTACGACGAGCAGCAAGGGCAGCAACAGGCGGACGTCACCGCTCAGCAGCACGAGACGGAGCAGCCTCAAGGGAGCTACGCCGGGACGTGGGATCAGCAGCCGACCGCTGGCGACGAGGAGGGAGGCGCCAACGCGCAGAGCTGGGATCAGTACCATGAGGGACAGGATCCTTACGCCGATCAGGAGGATCCCTACGCTCAACAAGAGCAGCAGTACCAGCAGGAGCAGCAGCAACATCAGGCCGTCGCCGATCAGTACGCCGCCGCTGCTTCCTCGGCCAACCAACAACAGGATCCCTATGGTTCTTCCTACGACGCTACCTCTCCCGTCGAGGTCGCTCCTCCTCCTGCCGCCTCGCAGTACACCGCTCCCCCTCCTCCCGCCGCCGCTTCGCGCGCTGCTCCTCCGCCGAAATCGTCCTTTGCTTCGCCCCCTCCCACCACCAACTACGTGAGTTCTTTCGCTCTCAGAAAGAGTAGAAGATAAGCTGACGTCCCTCTCGATCGACCAGCAGCAAGAGGAGCCCGTTTACGAGCAGCAGCAACCCGCTCAGGAGGAGCAATGGCCGAGTTACGAGGAGCAAGTCGAGCAGTTTGGTCAGCAGTCGAGCTACGACCAGCAAGCGCCTTACGACCAGCAATCGACTTACGACCAGCAATCGACCTACGATCAGCAGTCGACCTACGACCAGCAGTCGACGTACGGCTCGGAGCAGGGCTACCAGCAACCTTCGGCGACGAGCTACGACCAGTCGGGCTACCAGCAACCTCAGTCGGGCTACGAGCAGCCTCAGTCGACCTACGAGCAGCCTCAGAGCTACGAGCAACCTCAGCAAGCCGCCCCTTACGACCCCTACTCGCCTCAACAGGCTTCGTTCAGCTCTTACGCGCCCAAACAGCCCACGCCTTACGCTCCTCCCACGCCTACCTACTCCAACCCCGCGACTTCACCTCCTCCCGTCACTTCGCCTCCCACTACACCCTACCGCTCGGCCTTCTCCCCTCCTCCTCGCACGTCCTCGGTCGGCAGCTCAAGAGCTCCCCCTCGGCGGTCATCGGTAGCTCAAGGCGCGGGAGCTGTTCCCCCTCCTCGCTCGAGCGCCGCTGCTGCCGTAGCACCTCCTCCTAGGTCGGGCTCAGCCGCTTCCAACGCTCCCCCTCCCCGAACCTCGTCAGCGAGTGGGCATCATGCTCCCCCTCCTCGAACGAGCTCGGCGCAGGGACAAGTCGCTCCCCCTCCTCGGACTGGATCAGCATCGAGCAATGCCCCTCCCGCATCAAGAGCTCCTCCTCGCGCCAACGCGGCTGCCGCTGCCCCTCCTCCAGCGAGATCGAACGTCTCGGCGCCTCCTCCCTCCCGCTCGACTCAGGCGCCAACTTCAAGCTACGCCGCTCCTCCCCCGGCACGCTCGACGGCTCCTCCCGCTCAATCGACTCCCGCTGCTGCACTCGAGCAAGCGACTCGCTACCAATCGAGCCAACATTCGCAAGCGCCTCAGCAACCTCAACAGCAGGCATCGGCGCCCTTGACGAGCTCTCCCCCTTCCAAGGCATCAGCGCTCGCCAAGGCTCCCACTCCCTACAGCCCTCCGCCGACCAAGAAGTCCCTCTACGCGACCTACGAGCCTCCCCCAGTCGGCGCTCCCTCCCGACCTCGTCAGCAACCTCCTCCCTCCTCTCGCCTTCCCCCTCCCGTCCAACCTCGTCGCGCACCCCATCAACGAGGAATCTCGGCCTTCGCTGGAGACTCGCCGTACGCTACCATCCCCGACATGCCTCCCGTCCCCGAGCAAGAAGCGCCCAAACCCGAGCCGACCAAGCCCGAGCCGCCCAAGGCTCCTGAAGCCCCGAGGCAACAGTTTGCTCCTGCGCCGCCGAGTCAACAGCAGAGGAACCCGTACGCTCCGCCTCCCGCTCAGCAGCAGAGGAGTAAGTACGCTCCTCCCCCCGAGAGGGCTGGACCGAGGGAACCTCAGCAGAAGCCGTTTGGACAGGCGCCTCAGAGCGGGCAGGGATATGGACAGCAGCAGCAGCAGCAGCAGCAGAGCTCTTGGGAACAGCAACAACAGCAGCAAGGTCGTGCGCCAGGTATGTCATCGACATTCTCCGCGCTCGAGAAGGACCGTTCGCTGACCCTTCTCTTCCCTCGCAGCGCAATCGTGGGAGGACGATTCGACGAGCAGCTCTACCGCTCCTCAGTCGCAACAGGAGCAGGAATCGGCTTACGACTCGCCCGCCACCTCGACCTACGACTCTCGCCCTTGGACTCCCTCCAACGGAACCGCTCCTCCCCCGGCTGCTCCTCCCGCCTTCAACCGCACCAACTCGCAAGATCAATACGCTCGCGAGCCCAAGCAGCAAGGCGCAGGAGCTCTCCCTCCCCCTCGTCAGCAGCAGAGGACGCCTCAACCCCCTCCTCCTTCCGCCGGCGCTCGTCAACCCCCTCCTCCCGCCAGCGCAGGTGGTGCTCGTCCCCCTCCTCCTCCCGCTTCGACCGGTCGCGTTCCTCCTCCCCCTGCAGCGAGTCGGGCTCCCCCTCCTTCCGCTCGCGCCGCCCCTCCTCCCGCCTCAAGTCGCCAGCAGCCTCCTCCCCCGCAGGCCGCCGTTTCTCGCCCTCCCCCTCCTCCTCAGCAACAACGTCAGCAACCTCCTCCCCCTCCTCCTCAACCTGTCGAGCCCGAGCCCGAGCCCGAGCCTGAGCTTCAACCCGAGCCCGAGCCTCAGCAGGAATACGAGCAGCAGGAGGCGTACGGCCAGTACGAGCAGCAAGGCTACGAACCCGAGCAACAGTACGATCAGGGCGAGTACGACGCTCAGCCTCATGATCAGTACCAGCAGGAGTCGTGGGTCTCGGAGGAGCAGCAACAACTGGACCAGGAGCAGGCGCAAAAGAGCCCCATTCCCGAGCTCAGCTTCGAGGCGCCGAGCCCCGAGTTCCGCCCTCAAGAGCAGTACGATCAGGAGCAACCGGTGGACGATTTCGAGGGCGACAACGTCGCTCACGAGCAAGGCGAGGAGCAGCACCAACACCAGGCTCCCGAGATCTACATCAACGAGAACGGCGAGCAAGAGGACGACTACTTTGAGGAGCACCTCGGCGCCAAGAGGACGGGAGTCGAGTCGGGCGCTTCGACCCCTCCCGCTGCGAGGTCTAGTGGAGCGGCCGGAGTGGAGGAGTATGGATTCGACGATTCGGCCGTCTTCGATGGAGGCATGAGCGCGTCGACGTCGGGCTCGACCTACGGCGAATGGACGGGACAGAGCGACGCTCAAGATGGATACGATTACGTCCAGAACGACCGACAGGATCAGCAGCAGCAGGACGACCAGGGCGAGTACGATCCCTACGCCGCGCCTTCGGGCGAGCAGGAGTCTTACGATCTTCCTTCGTCGAACGAGCAAGATTCCTACGCTCCCTCCGATATACCTTCGCGCGAGTCGACCTACACTCCTCCCAGTCGTTCCGTCTCCAACTTTAGCTCGCCTACCAAACCCACCACCGCTTCGTCGCAGGCCGACTACAACGCTGGCGCGCCTTACGCCGTTCCTCCTCCTCCTCCCGCTCCTACCACCTCCACCACCGCCGACTCCTACGCTCACTACCCTCAGTCGACGCTCTCCGCCGACCCCTACTCGGCTCGCGCGGATGGCAACCAAACCGCCCCCGCCAGCTACGGCGCTTACGACTCGGGATCCACTTACGCGCCGTACGGAGCTGCTGCTGGACGTCGTCAAAGCTACGACGAGCAGTCGGCGCCTTACGACCCTTACAGCAAGACGTTGAGGAGGGAGATGTCCACCACTTCGCTCGCGAGCACCGGCGCCGTCCCCTGCGATCTCGCTCTCGAGCGTTGCTCGGCTCCCGTCGTATCGTTCGGCTTTGGCGGTCGTATCCTCCTCGTCTTCCCCGATGAGGTGCAGAAGCCCTACAGCGTCGATTCGATGCCTTACGGCGCCGCTCCTTCGACTTCCGCCGGACCATCTTCCCCTTCGACCGTCCACATTCGCAAGCTCGACGAGATCGTCTCTCCTCCCGAGACGGCTTCGTGGCCTGGTCCCATCTACGCCGATGGAGGCAAGGCCAACGCTGGCAAGAAGAGGAAGGAGGCCGTTACTTGGTTGGATCAGCGCACCGAGGAGTTGGAGAAGGAAGTCTCCTACGCCAAGAGCGTTGGGCCATCGTCGTTCGGTGGAGAGGACGCGTTGGCGAGCAAGCGCAAGCTGGAGACGAGGTTGACTTTGGTCAAGCTGGTCAAGGTTCTCGTCGAGAACGAGGGCAAGCTCGGTGGATCGTGAGTCTACTTCTGCTTTCTCCCTGCTTCCGCGAGGCTCACGCTGACCTTCTCCTCCTCCCCCAGACCCAAGATTGACGAGGCCGTTCGCTCCATCCTCGTCCCTCACTCGACTCCCAGCGACATCTCCGACGCCGACCTCCCTACGGCCACTCAACTCGCCTTCGCCGCTCCTGTCACCCCTCTCGCCACGGGTACTGACGCTCCCTTCGCCAACTACCCCGTCACTTCCGCCAACCTCGACAAGATTACGAGCTTCCTTCTACGCGGAGAACGTCGCAAGGCCGTCAAGTACGCTCTCGACCACAAGCTTTGGGCTCACGCCTTCATCATCTCGTCCTGCGTCGATACCGACTGCTGGACCGACGTCGTCATGGAGTTCCTCCGCTCGGAGCTCACTCCTTCGGTGGAGGCTTCGACTGGGGGAGCTAACGGAAGGGAAGGCATGCGCGTCGCCTACTCGATGTTCGCCGGCCTCGGAGCCGATTCCAGTGAGTTTGCTCGTTCGTCCGTTCTCGTAGCTCATCCGCTGACCTCTTCCTCGATGCTACAGTCCAGCAATTCGTCCCGCCGGTCCCCCTCGCTCCCACCCTCCTTCCTCAGCTACCGACAGGCCCCATCGCTCGCGTTGCTTCGCCGCTCTCGTCCCTCCCCGACGCCTCGATCAACACCAACCTATCCGACTCGGTGCTCGAGAAGTGGCAAGAGACGGTCGCCATGATCATCGCCAACCGCACCGCTGGCGACTCGGCTGCGTTGACCGCTCTCGGAGACGCTTTGGCGGCGAATGGATGGCTCGATGCCGCTCATGTCTGGTGAGCTATATCTTCCCTTCTCTACGACGACCTCTTTCTGACCTTTTTTTAATCTGCAGCTACCTCCTCTCGCCGGCGACTTCGCTCATCGGCGGCGCTGGAACTCCTGCAGCTCGCATCTGCCTTCTCGGTTCGGCGACACCAACAACGACCAGCACGGACGGCATCGACCTCGAGAGCGTCAAGCTTACCGAGCTCGTCGAGTTTGCCTTCTCACTCGCGCCTACCGTCAAGGGTCAGGAGCCCTTCCTCGGCTTCCCTCACCTCCAAGCGCTCCGTCTCTACCACGCGACGAAGCTCGCCGATGCTGGCCATGTTTCGCAGGCGTCCAAGTGAGTTTTTCTCTTCGGCGAATGCTCGTACTACAACTGACTCGCTCCACTCGCCAGGTATTGCGAGGCCATCGTCAACACGCTCAAGGCCACCACCAAGCCTTCGCCTTACTACACGCCCGTCCTCGTCGCTCAGGTCAAGGCCCTCTCTGACCGCCTCACCGCCGCACCTGGACACGACAAGGCAGGATCGTGGATCACCCGCATGGTCCCTCGCGGACCAACGAAGGAGAGCCTCTGGTCGTCGCTCGAAGGCGGCTTCACCAAGTTCGTCTCGGGCGAAGGAGAGCCCTCGGCCAAGTCGCTCGCAGCCAAGGCAGAGGTCGCCAAGACGGCCAACGGCGGTCCCATCGGCCCCTTCTCGCACTACAGCTCCATCTCCCCCGGCAGCACCTCGGGCACCCTCTCTCGCGCTCAATCCACCACCGACCTCGCTGGATCGCTCGCTCCTCCTTCTCGTCCCGCCTCTTCCACCGCTACGACCTCTCCCTCGTCCCAACTCGCTGCTCCTCCTCACACCGCCGCGCCTGGTCCTCCCCCCGTCAAGCGTGCGCCGTTCAAGACTCACCACTCTCGCTCCTCGTCGCTCGGCGTCGCTGGCTACAACTACGACCCCACCGCCCCTCCTCCATGGCAGCAGGCCCTCACCCCTCGCGCATCCGAGGCGGAGGCTACTCCCCGTCCCGGAGGCGCTGGCGAGTTCTCGCGCTACGGCCAGTCGGCTTACGCTGCTCCCGCTCAATCGAACGGCGGCAACGAATGGGGATGGAACGGCAATGAAACCGTGGACGACTCGACCATTCGTGCTCCTACGTTCGCCGCCGTCGATCAAGGCGTCACCGAGGACGAGGGAGGCTTCATCAACCTGATGGACAACTACACCCCATCCGTCTCGCCCATCCCTCCCGCCGCTCGAGCAGCGTACCAAGCTCAGCAGCAGAACCACAAGCGGACGACGACTCTTGATGAGCTCGAGGACCTCGGCATTGGCAACAGCAAGTCGCGGAAGCCTGGCTTCGACTCAATCGACGAGCAGGCTGGCGAAGGCGAGGATGGAGCGACGACGCCGACTGATCCTTACGCTCCCAAGCCCAAAGCTCAGCCAGCCAAGCAAGAACCTCCCAAGCCTGGTGAGTTTGTTCATTCGACGACTTGACCGACTCGCGCTGACCTTCCTCCTTCCCCATTCGCAGAGCTCAAGACCTCCCAATCCAAGTCATGGCTCGGAGGATGGTTCAAGCGTGAAGCTTCGCCCGTCAACAACGGTCCTGGACCCGTCAAGGCCAAGCTCGGCGAGGAGACTTCGTTCGTCTACGACGCTGATCTCAAGAAATGGGTCATGAAGGTGAGTTTGAGCGATTCGTCTCCCTCGAATAGCCGCTGATCGTATCTCTTTGCAGGGCGCTGCCAAGGAAACCTCTTCTGCACCTCTTGCGACAGTTCCCCCTCCTCGCGCCGCCACCGCTTCGCCGTCTCGGAGCTCGAGGATGAACCCTCCCCCTCGCTTCCAATCCGAGACGCCCCCTCCTCTACCTCGAAGCACGGGCGGTATGCCTCCTCCTCCTCTCAACCGAGCAGCGACCACGAACGACCTCGTTGGCCAGTTCCGAAGCGCCTCAACTCCAGCAACGGCGCCTCCTCCGCCAATGCCTCGCCCTCCGAGTGCAGCTAGCGGGACAGTGACACCAACAGCAGGAGGGCCGAAACGCAAGAACAAGCCTAAGTACGCCCCTATGCAGATGTAGAGAAGGATTCGGTCGGTTTGTGTAGCTAGTTTCTCACCCTCAAGGCGTCGCCCCGCAATAGAGAGTCCCCCTCGTGCCGTATTGAACCTCGCCTTCGTTCACAAATGAGAGAGCAGCGAATCCAAACGAATTTTAATGCCCAACAGAATCTCGTCATCTCTGCACCGCTCCTTCTTCGTGAGCTCGGACATCCCCGCTATTCTCGGACCTCCCCGTATTCCACCTCTTTCCCTCCTTCCACATCCTCCTCGTTTCGTTTCTTCGCTCGCTCGCCGTTTGCACTACTCGGGATGGCGCCTCAAGTATCAGCTTTGTCACCGGTGGATCCTAATGCTGTCTCCGAGGCCGAGCGAGAGGAGCAGTCGAGCTGGATCATTCAGAAGCTGGCGGGGTCGTTGCAGGGTCGAGTGGTCATGGCGACGTTGCAGTCGCTTCGAGCTTCGTAAGTTTAAACTGCAGGACTGCAGGACTGCATCTTACGCTCCTTACAGCTCACTGTAGATCGTCTGTCTCTCGCCGTGGGGGGATGGAGTCCCCCTGATGCTCCCTTGCATCTGACTTCGCGATATCGCCATTCACTCGGCGATCGTCCTCACGGGAGGTACAGCAGCTTTTGCGGCTCCCCTCGCCGGTCCGGCAACATCGCTGGTCGTCGACAGCCTCGGCGATTCGCTGCTCGTCGAAGCGGCAACCTCGGCGGCCTGGCAAGGAGGAAACGCGGTGCGCCGAGGCTCGCTTCTTTTACTGCTCGAGAGATTTGAGCTGACTAGGTAGCTACAGATCGCAACCGATCTGCTTTACAGCAAAGCTGTCAAAGCCATCATCCCCGAGCACTCGAAGCGCTTGACGACCACTGCCATCAAGGAGCTCACCATCACTATCAAGTTCCACCACGTTTCCATGGATGCAGCGTGAGTTGGAAGAGTCTCATCCAGCTTCTCGATAGAGGAGCTAACACCTAATATAACAGCCTGGGCTTCTTTCGAGCTTCCTTGGTCGTGCACAAGGACTCGTCGCTCTTCTCCTCCATCGGCGACTACCTCTCCATCCAGAAGGGGTGGTTCAGCCCCGTCCTCCAAAGCTCAGCCTGTCGACCCGTCATCCCTCGCAACATCAATCCCGATGTCATCTTCTGCCACGGCCCGTTTCTGAAAGCCGACTACCTTCTCGCGCTTCGTCTCCTCGCCGACTCGGCCACCGTCATCAATCTCGGTGAATCGACACTCCCGGCGCCACAAGATACTAGCGGAAAGCTCGCTACCTCAGCTCAGCTCGACGAGACGATCAAGCAAGGAGGCCCTCGACGAATGCTCATCTCGGTCGTCGGACTCGCTCCTCATCGTCTCGGCCTTTGGTCCTCGAGCGCTCGACCAGGCGAGTCGGTGGTCAAGTACAAGCTCCTCAACGGATGTCCGGCTATCGTGCTCCCGATTCTTCCGGGCTCGCCTCTCCTCGCTTGGGTGGGTCCCTCGTCTTGAGCCTTTGCGCCGAGTGACAGCTGACACCTCGTCTTGTGCAGAACACGCTCACTCTCGAGACGCTTCATGGGTACATCGACGAGCTCAAGGAAGGTGAAGGGGTGAAGGAAGGAGCGAGGAAGATCAATGGCGTCGGTAAGTCGCTGAGGACGAGAAAAGAGGCTCGGCGCTCATTTCCTTCGCCTTCGCAGTGAGCGCCTTGAGCGAGTACGCCGGACTCTGCATCGATGAGAAGCGCATCCCCGTCCCCTCTACTCCAGAAGGATCCTCCAACATCAACTTCGACCCTCATGCTTGCTTGCGCGAGGCGATTGCTTTGCTGGTGGAGGGAGCGGTTCGGAGCGGGCTTCGCGAGAGCTTGAAAGCGACGAAGAAGGAGGTCGATTATACTCGAGCTGGGATTGCTATGTGGCGTATGCCTTGATACTATGTAACTGAAGCTATAGCCGTGCCCGTATCGCTGAGGAGAAGAGAGCAGCTTCGACTTCGGCGATCGTTTTGCGCCTTCAATTCCGCCGAGAGGGAGCTCTTGGGGAAGAAGGGGGGGAACAAGGGAGAATAAGATTGATACGCTGATGTTCTAAGGCAGCGGGAAAAAGCTCGTCGCTCTGTAGGACCTCGAGCCGCCCCTCGCCGTCTCGGAGCTCGAGGATGAACCCTCCCCCTCGCTTCCAATCCGAGACGCCCCCTCCTCTACCTCGAAGCACGGGCGGTATGCCTCCTCCTCCTCTCAACCGAGCAGCGACCACGAACGACCTCGTTGGCCAGTTCCGAAGCGCCTCAACTCCAGCAACGGCGCCTCCTCCGCCAATGCCTCGCCCTCCGAGTGCAGCTAGCGGGACAGTGACACCAACAGCAGGAGGGCCGAAACGCAAGAACAAGCCTAAGTACGCCCCTATGCAGATGTAGAGAAGGATTCGGTCGGTTTGTGTAGCTAGTTTCTCACCCTCAAGGCGTCGCCCCGCAATAGAGAGTCCCCCTCGTGCCGTATTGAACCTCGCCTTCGTTCACAAATGAGAGAGCATTCGGCGAGCAAGGAGTTGAGTCTTCAGCTTGCGAATCGTGGTGTAGGCCTCTCATCCTTGCCTGGGAGCCCTCGAGCTCGACCTCGGTCCTCGGCGATCGCTCTCGATCCTCTCACTCCTTTCCCTCCTTCCAAACCGAAACGCTCAGACGAAGCACTTGAGCAACTGGAAACTGGTCAGATACCGCGTTGTATTCGACCTGCAAGAGCACCGCTGCTCGCTCGACTTGACTCAAGCTCCGCCAGCGCCGACGGCCGACGTTCGAAGCAGCTGAAGGGACAATCCGACACTGCGTGAAAGCAGGGAGACAAGGAGAATAGAAATACCAGCTGCTTACATCAAGCTCGATCCCGATTTGAAGCTCATCACGAGCAACAAGAACCGCGAAGGTGCGCCGGAAACACGCTGCCGTCGGTCTTCCTCTTACCATCACCTCGCTGCCGGCATCTTTCTCTCTTCTACCTCAACTCGACCTACATTCGAAGCACCGTCTCAATGTCCGCCGCACCCAAGCAGATTCCTCCTCGCGCTGGATTCGAGTGGGAGAAGCTCGCCTTCGACCTCTACCCGACCTCCGGATTCGCCAAGTACGTGTGGACCGCAGAGACGGGCGAGTGGGGACCTGTCGAGTGGGTCAAGGAGCCATACCTCAACCTCCACGTCGGCAACGGTGAGTAATGTCGTGGAAGAAGAGCGGGGAACCCGGCGGAGACGGCCAGGCTTGACTCCCTCAGCCTCCCCTCGCGCGGTCCTCGCTCAAGGTGCAGTGAGCTGACCTTGTACATCGTACCAGTCGGGCTCAACTACGGCGCCAGCGTGTTCGAGGGTCTCAAGGCGTTCCGTCATGCTGACGGCCACATTCGCATCTTTCGGCCCAAGGACAACGCTGCTCGCCTGAACGTGAGTGACTTATTAATTATCAGACTACGATCCTAGTGCTCTCCGCTCACCTCTCGTCCTTCACAGCACTCGGCCGACGCCGTTTCAATGCCTGCGCTCCCCGAGGAGCTCTTCCTCGAGGGTGTACACCTTGCCGTCGCGCGCAACGGTGACCTCGTCCCTCCTCACGCTCCCAACGCTGTCAACGGATCGCTGTAGGTCACCCGAATCGCGCTGAGGCCCGCGGTCGCTGATTCTCGCTCCCCCTCTCCTTCTCGGTCTTCCTTTCCCCTCCCCCTCGACAGCTACATCCGCCCTCTCATGTTCGCTTCGGGGGCCAACCTCATTCTCGCCCCTCCCTCCGAGTTCACCTTCATCGTCTACGTAACTCCCACCGGTTCCCTCTACGGCGCTGCCGGTACCAAGGCTCCCGCCATCGACGCCTTCGTCATTGAGAAGTTCGATCGTGCTGCACCTCGAGGAAATGGATCCGCCAAGCTCGCTGGAAACTACGCCCCTACCTTCAAGCACGCCGCCGCCGCGAAGAAGGCCGGCTACCCCCTCACCATGCACTTGGATTCGGCGACCAGGACCTACGTCGACGAGTTCTCCACCTCCAACTTCCTTGCCATCAAGAAGCAGGCCGACGCTTCGCAGCGCAAGACCCTCGTCGTCCCCGAGTCCGAGTCCATCCTCAAGTCCGTCACCACCAAGGCCATCATCCAGATCGCCAAAGACTTTGGCTGGGCTGTCGAGCGCAGGCGTGTCCTCTTCCAGGAGGTCAAGGATGGTCTGTTTGAGGAGGTCGCTGCTTGCGGAACTGCCGCCGCCGTACGTGCTTCCAACCTCGCTTCGTTCAAACCCCGAGCTGACTCGCTCGTCTCGCAGCTCACCCCCGTTCGCTCCATCACCTACCACGACTCGCCCGAGACCACCAAGAAGGTGTCGATCGGCGATGGCGAGAACGCTGGACCCGGATTTCTCTCCATCCTCACTCAGCTTACCGGTATTCAGAGCGGAGTTCAGGAGGACAAGCACGACTGGGTTTGGCCCAAGGCCGGAGTCGATGGCTCGGTCTAAGGTGGAGCTTTCGAGGCGTAGGCGCATCTCATGAATGAAGAGTAAAAGCCCGCCGTTGAGGCGCGAGCGTTCTTAGCGTTGCAGCGAGGGGTAACTGAGAGCGAGAGATCTAAAGCGAATAAAGGGGGATAGAATTACGAAAGGGGATGGGTACTGGGGGAATCTACTTTGCATACGGATTACTTCAAACAGCAAAGACTCGCTTGAGTTGGTCTTGGAACGCCTCGAGGCAGGCGGGAATCTCTTGAAGGAAGGGCTTGCGCGCGGTCGATTCGACGTGAGGCTCCACCTTGGACTTGCCGTGCCCTGCAAAAGCGAGAACAAGGTCAACAAGAGCTCGGCGTGAGTCGAGCGAGGGCGCTTACCATCTCCTTCGACGATGACGGGATCGTCGGCGTCGACGTCTCCAGCGTAGCGCCGGCACGTATTCTGGTAGACTTTGGTCCTCTTCTTGCGGTGGTAGCCGACGAGCTCCTCGAGTTCGTCGAAAAGGAAGGCCTTGTCCTCGACTTCCTGCGGGAAGATGGCGTCCAAGTTGACGGGCTCGGCGAGACCTCGGCGCAGGAAGACCGAGGCGGTCCAACCCCACTGCAGGGCTTCCTCGATAATGGGGTCGCCACGGTGAATGTTGCGGATGAAGTCGTAGAGCGGTTGCTGGTGTCGAGCGAGAAGGCGGGCGATGATTCGGACCGACTTCTGCGGCTCTTGGATTCGGGCGCGAAGTGCTTCGACGACTGCGAAGGGAGAAGGAGTCAGTGTCGAGCGCAGGTAGAGAAGCTGAAAGAGCACTGACTGATGATGAGTTGGTCGAGGAATGTCTTGAGCTGCCCGAGGGCGGTCGAGGCGTTGCCGACTTTGTAGATGCGCTTCAGCAGGGCGACGAAGGGGCCAGCGACAACCTCGAGCGCGTGAGCAATGTCGTCCTCGCCGAGAAGAGAGCGGATAATGTTGGAGTCGCGATCGCGGGAGACGAGGCCGAGGTAGTACTGCGAAGAAGGAGGGTGAGCACACATCGCCGAGCAGCGGCGAAAGGCTCAACTCACCTGAAGGTCGAGGACGAGGCGAACGTCGGGGTCATCGCACTGAGCTTTAGCTTGCTGCGATGGCTTGGTCTTCATGAAAGCCTTGTACCTCTTGCTCGCTCGGGCGATGCGCTCCAGCTCGTGGCCGGGAAGGCGAGGCTCGTCGGATCCTCGAACGATGCAGAGCACGAGCTCGACGTTGTTGTCCTCTGGCAAAAGGGGGAGAAGGGAGGAAGGCAGGTCAGTTACGATAGCGAGAGACGGCGAGAGAAGGGGACTCACGAGCGTAGCGACGAATGATGTCCTTCTTCTCCCGAACGTCGTAGACGAAGGTGTCGAGCTTCTCGCACATGGTACCGCTGCCGATGCGAGCGCGAAGACGGCTAACTTGCTCGAGGAGAACCTTGGGGTCGTCGTCGAGGGTGATGGCGAGGATCTTCTGCAGCAGGGACTTGTTCCCGAACGGCCGAGAGAGCAGGATGTCCTGCAGATACGAGGCCATCTTGCTCGACCGACCGACGCGGAAGGCTTGACGGACGAGGAAGTAGGGGAAAGCCCCGTGCAACTTCTTGAGCTTGCCGAAGATGATGCCCGAGGAATCGCCGGCGACGAGGAGGTCGAAGAGGGATTGAGCAAAGCTGTGAAAGAGAGACGAGTCAGCTTTCGCGTGAGAGAGTAAAAGAGCAAAGTCTCGAAGCTCACCTGAACCTCATCGCCTCAATTGTCTTGTAATAGCGAGAAGGCAGCTGCTCGATGACGGCGGTGTTCCTCAAGGCGTTGGAAATCTCGACAAAGCCATCACCGTGGATGCACTCGGTCTCGACCTGAGCCCACATCGCCCTCGTCGTCCGCGACCGCTGAGCAGCACCCTGCGCGACTCCGACGCGAGCAGCTCGGCGAGCCTCGTCGATGGCCTCGCGCTTGTAGATGTCGGCGACGCTGCAAAGTGAAAGAGGTCGTCAGCGTACTCGTTCGAGCTGCGAGGTTCATGAGAAAGCTCACTCTGAATCCCGGGGAACGATCGGTCCGAGCAGGAGGAAGGCGGCGGTTTCCTTGTGATGACCCACCAGGCGAACCGAAAGCGTGTCGCGGAGCCAAGCGCGAAGAGCTCGTCGACGAGGGTCGAAGGGCGGTAGCTTCTTGAAGTCGAGAGGGACGGCGAGGCGAGAGGTGAGCGAGCCGACCGAGCGATTCGACATGCTGCTGTAGGGACGAGGAGGGCCGGAAATTGTGTTGCGACGTCCTCGGACCGACTTGACATCGCCGTTCAAGCTCTGCGCACGAAGGGTCTTGGCGAAGGTGGACGAGAAGCTGTTGCGCTTGGACGAGTGAGGCGAGCTGGAGTGGTAGGGCTCCTCGGCGGCTTCCTTTAGCGCTGCGGTGAGGCGAGATTGACTGGCGCGCGAGCGGAGCTGGGTGTCGCGCACGTAGCTTGAAGACGAGTTGACGCGGCGAGCGCTAGGGCGAGCGGTGGCGATAGAGGCGCTGCTCGGGGTGGCGTGGAGGGATGGTCGGGGCTTGACGATCTGATCCTCCTTGGAGTCGCCCGTGGGGATGCGGCGGATATGAGCGTTGGGGAACTGCTTGTCGAGAATCTTGTGATACTTCTTGAATTGCGCCTCGGATCGAACGACGTATTCGTCGAGTCGTGACGGCCGGCGGACTCGAATGATGAAGGACTGTGTGCAAGAAGGGGTCAGCGAACGCGTCGAGGGCGATACGAAAGGCTTACAACTCACATGCGAGAACAATCCATTCCTCACTCCCACTACATCTGCCTCGAACCCTCCCCACCTGAGCTTCTCGACGGGCACTCCCCGCCAGAAGGGCACTGACGCTCCGAACGGCCACGGCGAGCCACTCTTCGGTACCAGCTCGACGGCGAGCGGCGCTGAAGTAACCAGTCGACTGTTGTAGACCGCCTCGGGAAGGGCCATGGCAGCAATGAAGTGCTCCTCCTCGTCCTGGCGAAGCTGCTCCTCGTCGGCGTAGGCGTCGGCGGAGGATGCTTGCGAGTTGACGAGTAGTTCCGAGGCGTGCCCGAACGTGTGGGTCGAAGTCGAAGCGGTGAGCTCGGGTCTTGATGTAGGGAAGTTCCATCCGGGAGCGAGGTGCATTGTGACATCGCCGTCCTCCTCGCCGACGACGTAAGGTTGATGCTCCATCGGGTCCTCCCTCTCCTGCACGGGCGTAGCAGAGTCGGAGAACCATCCCGAGTTGCGAATAGCGGGAATCGTGTCGCCTCCAGTGCTGCCTTGTCGGATCATGAAGAGCGGGTCGGTTTGAGGGTTGTGAGGGATGGTATCCGACTCGGGCTCGGGCTCGGGCTCGGGCTCGTCGTCGGTGGCCTCGTCGGTCGTCTGCATGCCCGCTGACTCGCGAGCGCTGACAAAGCTGGAAGAGTCGTCGACGCCCGAGGTGAAGCCTGTAGCGCGCGACGAGGAGCGGGGGTGCTCGACAGCTTCGGCGATGGCCGCCGGTTTCGGTGGAGGAGGGAAGGTGGTGGGAGGAGGAGAGTTGGCGTAAGGGTTGAAGTCTTCGGGGGTGACGGTTTGGTCGACGGGGCTGTCGGCGCGAGGAGGAACGAGGCGCGAGTTTACCGCGATGGCTGGGGGAGGACCGGGCTGCGCTGCTCGACTCGAAGCTGGCTTGGCGGCGATGGTGATGGGACCGCGAGGAGGAGAAGAAAGGACCTTCTTCTGCCTTGCCGGTGACTTGCTCGGAGGAGGAGGGCGAAGAGGAGGAGCGGTTGCTGGGTTGGGAGCGGCTGGGTCTTGAGCCGAGGACGAGCCTCCAAAGATCTTTCCGAGGGAGAAGCGTCGAGAGCTACGACGCGGCGAATCCGTGTCGGTGTTGGGTGCCGAGAGGTCAGGCGAAGGGAAGGCGTCGCCCGGCGGAGGAGGGGTGAGGTGAGGCTGGAAGTTGAAGCCACCGTTGCTGACGCCGAGATGCGACGACGAGGTGAGGTCGCCAGTGCTCTCGTGTTGGGGCATGGCGGAGCTTGAGAGCTTCAGACCCGCTGACACGAACCGCTCGATAGCCTTGTGAACGTAGGTGCCGAAGATTTGAGAGCCGAGGCTGAGCTGTCCATTGTCCTCGGGGTGCGAGAGGTCGGATTCGTGGAGAGCGAGGATGATGGGGTGTAGACCTTCGGCCCAGAAAGCTGGAGTGTTGCTGGCGATGTTGGATGGGTCGGTAGGGATGGTATCGCGGATGAGGGGGAGGGTGAGGAGGAAGTGCCGAATGAGGTAGCGAAGGATCGGGAGTTCGCGAGGGTCGATCTCGTCTTCGTCGACGCTGTTGGAAGAAGACAGGTGAGTGACTTTATTCGAGAAAGAGTAGTCCTGATGAACTCACTCCTCGTCTCCATCTCGTCCGAAGAGGTCCTCCCGAGCGTCGAGGTTCCTCAGCCTCCAAAGCATGCCCTGTTCCGCCTCGATCTCAGCACCTACGAGAGCTCGGAGAGTGTACCAAGCTTCCTCGGGCGAGATAACCGCCGTTCGCTCTTCGTCGCCCGACTGCTGCTCGTCTCCCGGAAGAGGTAGTGGGGGAACGGGCGGCGATTGGAGGTGCTCATCGAGGAGACCTTGCGCTGAGGGTATCCTACTACCGGGTCGCATGACTCCTTTGCCCCTGCGAGGACTACCCATCATGCGAGGCGACTCGTCGCCGCTGTTCTCAGCGATGTGAGAGAGGAAGAGGTAGCCTAGCGGATTGCCCTGCGCTACGGAGTCTGTAGTCGAGTAGACCGAGTTGCCTCGAGCGTGTCCTCCTGATCGTTGAAAGCGCATCGAACTCCTTGAAGGCGGGCGAGAGCCTGCGAGGTGGATGGACTGAGTCTCTCCGTCCTGAGTAGCGCCGTAGCCAGGCTCCTGGGTGTAGGGAAGGTGCGAGGAGCTGCTGGGAGCTTCCGGTGCCGATGCTGCCGAGTGAGTCCTGCGACGAGGTGCACGACCGCTGGCCTGGTAGGCTTCTGCTCCCGCTGCTCGCTCCCGCTCCTCTGCCTGAGCTGCTCGCCGCGCCGTTTCGTAGGCTGCATCAAAGTCGCCCTCGGGTGCGCGCCTGTTGTCGTAGTATGACGAGCTGCTTGTCTCGCCTCCGCCGTTCGAGGAGGACGACGGCCACATTGCGAGCTGAAGAAGATGGGCGAAAGGTGAGACGCGTTCCTTCTCGCTACTGAGACTGAGCTGTCGAGCTGCAGCCGATGTAGGCTGGGCGAGTGGAGAGCGGGCTTACCTTGTAGCTACGCGTGACACTTGAAGCAGTCGAAGCGAAGATGAGAAGCGGAGGAGGGCAAGGAGCGGGAGCGATTGGGGAGGGAGAGGGAGCTGAGCGGGGACCCCTTGCTCTCAATGAAATCGAGGCAGGTGCTCAAGGGGGCAACTTACAGCGTCTAGATTTGCTGTAAAGACTCTGAGCTGTACCCTGCAGCTCTTCGTCCAATTCACCCTTTGTTCTCGGTTCTCGGCGCTGGTTGAGCACCTCCGAGCCAGCTCCTGCAGCTTCTGTAGCAATGCAGAGCCCAGAAGGGAGCTCATATGAGATAACCAGCTACAAAGACCCGTCTTTCAATTTCTCAGCTCTCCCTCTCTCACCGCTGACCCTCATGAACGGTGGACATGCAGCGCTCGGCGCTCACTTCGCAACGTGAGGGCAGCTTCATTTCGCCTGTTTTGAGGCAGAGCAGGCGTGCAGCAGAGTATAGGATACTACTCCACCTTACTTCCCGTCCCAGCTAACTTGTGTGATGAGATGACTGAAGAGGCCCCTGGCGGCGCTTCGAGCTTCGATTTTCGCGCCCAAGTCAAGCTGAGCGAGACAGCAAGGCTTGCTCTCCTTCGTCTTTCCGCCCTCGAACGATCACATCTCAAATGGCCAACGGAGGTAAATTCGAGCTTCCTACACGACTACACTACATTTCGCCACGGTCGCAAAGGGTGCAGAACGAGCTGGGAGGAAGACGAGGAGGAATTTGCGGTCGGGTGCTGCAGGGCTTGCTGCAGGGCGTTGGGAGCATGGCGGGCAGGGGCGAAGGGATGAGAAGGTGTATGAGGGACATGCCCTGCAGCACCAGCTTCGAGGGGGGTGCAGGAGATGAGCGAGATCGTCGAGCTGAAGGGCTGCTGGCAGGGGCAGTCCCAGGGGAGACCAGGCTCGTGCAGCGGGGGATGCTGGCCGCCGCAGGCGAGTAGCCGAATGCTACTTCTGCACTCAACCCACCGTCTGCGACAAAGAACAACGAGCTGACCCTTCACTCTCACCACAGTTGTTTCCCAGTCCCGCCGCAAGGCCCACAAGGCTCACTTCGATGCCCCCTCCTCGGTGCGTTGTAGCTGCTGTTCATCTGCAGCCTTTCATGCAGCTAATCCCGTTTCTTGCACCCTTCTAGGTCCGCCGAAAGATCATGAGCGCCTCGCTCGACAAGGCTCTCCGCGAGAAGTACAACGTACGTTAACCTTCTTCTTGTATACCTCGTGTCCTTAGCGTTGTATATGAGCGGCCGGTCTGAAAGAGTGGTGCTGATGCGCCCTCTCCCTCGCCCCCTCCAACGCATTCCCCTTCCCCTCCCCCTTCCTCCCCTTTCCCATGCATCTATGCATCCGACCGCCGTCTCGTATCGACTCTCTCTTTCGACCTATCCGACGTCTTGCTACTCTCGGATCGCCATCGTCTTGCTTTCGCCTCCACCATCGCCCTTCGCCTTGCTTTCCACCAACAGACTCGCTCGATCCCCGTCCGCAAGGACGACGAGGTCAAGATCGTTCGCGGCACCTACAAGGGCCGTGAGGGCAAGGTTGTCCAGGTCTACCGCAAGAAGTGGGTCATCCACGTCGAGCGCGTCCACCGCGAGAAGGGATCCGGAGCCACCGTCCCCATTGGAATCAACCCCTCCAACGTCGTCATCACCAGCCTCAAGCTCGACAAGGACCGCGAGGCCCTCCTTGCCCGCAAGGACCGCACCAAGGGCGAGAAGACCGAGGATGTTGAGATGAGCGCTGTGAGTTTCTCGCGCCCTTTCGATTCGGCGCCGAACTGGGAAGCTGACTTCTTTCTCACCTTCATAGTAAGCGACAATCTGGCTAGATTGTTCTTAATTGCTTGTAACAACCCTTACACTTCCTATTTCGCACCCTTTGGCGCATTATCATCGAGCATGGCGAAGTCCGAACCGCGAATCGAGCGAAAGACTGCTTGAACAGCGAAGAGAGGTGCTGTACCTCCATGCCCCGTGAACTCAACAGCTTGACTGGAAGCGGTGGACGCAAGGATACCATCGAGGTGTCCCGAGCCTCGGCGGCCTGCACGAGCAGTTTCGGCGAGGAGCCATCGCCGACCGGGGAGCAGGCGAAGGCCGCGAGGCGATAGACGACGATTAGCTCTCGACTTGACCTGATTTTGCGCTGCACGCAGGAGAGAGCGTCGCCGGAATACCTCGGATCGTCTCCCTCGCTGCTGGCTGCTTGTCGGCCTCTCCGCTCGCTCGTCTCACGCCGGCTTTGAACCAAGAAGGAGGAGCGAGCGAGAGCTGGCTTCTTTCGCTTCTTCCTCAGCATCCATCACTCTCCTTCCCTTGGACCCTCTCGCTCAGCAGCCTGCACCTCTGCAGCTGCTGCTGACGGCGGTTTGGGAGAGGGGCACACTTCGCCGAGGACCCCTTCGCGCTGGCTCTACGGCCGAGCAAGGACGGATGTAGTTTGCTGAAGCTGTTTTGCAGCTGCTCAGCTGCTGTATTACATGCTCTACCCATCGTATGCCCCGTCACATGCCGGTAGAAGCGAGGAAGCCCGAGGGAGAGCTGATGAGGTAGCTGAAGCTCCCCGAGAGGGATGAGGCGCTGGGGGCGACTACTTGTAGTTTGCTGGGTTGAGGAAAGAAATGACTGCAATGGTTGACACAGTCAACGCCGAGCTTTTTTAGAAATCACCGATGGAGGAGTCAAGTCCAACGACGAGCTTGCAAAATGCGCCTGCTCTTCTTTCTCCCCACTTTTACCTCGTTTCCACCTCGTTCGCCTCGTACCAGTCATCATGTGCCCTACAGCAGCTACTACTGGAGACGTTACTCCCGTTCCCACCACCGAGGGAGCCGCCCCCGCCGACTTCCAGGCCGTTGATGCTCACGCTCCTTCGGCGCCTGAGGCAGCGGCCAAGAAGAACACCTTTGACCCCAAGAACAACCCCTACTCCTCCAGGGCTAGTGACTTCCTCTCCAACGTGAGTTGCACCTCGTCCCGTGCTGTAGGCGACCAGAGGAAGCAGTTTTCCCGCGACGAAGACAGCAAGCAATCAGGGAGCGGCCGGCGGGGATTGATGACGCCTGAGAGCTGACATTGGCTGCTGCTGTACGATAGACCTCGAACTGGAAGATCATCGAGTCAACCCTCCGTGGTAAGTAGTGCATCTGTTCGCTCTCCCTGCGGTACAATCTCCGCCTTTACCGTCCGCGGGTTGTCGACGTCGTTCTCTCCCGCTAATCTCGCTTCGCTACCACAGAGGGAGAGCAGTTCGCCAATGCCTTCTTCGATATCGAGACCAAGATGAAGATCGCCCAGGCCCTTTCGGACTTTGGAGTCGAGTACATTGAGATCACCTCGCCCGCCGCCTCTGAGCAGAGTCGCCAGGACTGCATCAAGATCTGCCAGATGGGCCTCAAGTCCAAGATCTTGACCCACATCCGTTGCCACATGGATGATGCTCGCATCGCCGTCGAGACTGGTGAGTTGGGGAGCTCGGTCGAGGCGACGGCGGATTGACTCGGCGAGCTTTCGAGGACGATAAGCGTTAACGCTGCTGCTCTACAGGTGTCGATGGAGTCGACATTGTCATCGGAACCTCCTCCTTCCTCCGCAAGTACTCGCACGGCAAGGACATCACCTACATCATCAAGTCCGCCATCGAGGTCATCGAGTTCGTCAAGTCCAAGGGAATCGAGGTTCGCTTCTCGTCCGAGGACTCGTTCCGCTCCGACCTCGTCGACCTTCTCTCCATCTACCGCGCCGTCGACAAGATTGGTGTCAACCGTGTTGGAATCGCCGACACCGTCGGATGCGCCAACCCTCGTCAGGTCTACGACCTCGTCCGTACCCTCCGTGGTGTCGTCTCCTGCGATATCGAGTGCCACTTCCACGACGACTCTGGATGCGGTGGGTATTTTTACGGTTTCGGAGTGAGCTCGAGGCTGACTCTGGTCTTTTCCAGCCGTCGCCAACGCCTTCTGCGCCCTCGAGGCCGGAGCCACTCACATCGACACCTCGGTTCTCGGTATCGGAGAGCGCAACGGTATCACCGTGAGTAATTTTTGAGATCTTTTGCCTTTTTGAAGGTCTTAAGCTGACTTTCGGCGCTCGCAGACCCTCGGCGGTCTCATCGCTCGCAGTAAGATCCCTCGAACTCCCCTTCTCGCTCAGAAGACGCTCGCTGACGCCTGATTCCGTACAACAGTGTACGTCGTTGACCCCGAGTACGTCAAGTCGAAGTACAACCTCGCCATGCTCCGCGAGGTCGAGAACCTCGTCGCCGAGGCCGTCCAGGTCACTGTGCCCTTCAACAACCCCATCACTGGATTCTGCGCCTTCACCCACAAGGCCGGTATTCACGCCAAGGCCATTCTTGCCAACCCTTCGACCTACGAGATGTACGTTGGGCTTTTTGGCCCTCGGCGCCTTCGGTGACGCCCTCCGAACCCACCGCTGACTTGCTCCTTCTCATCGTGCACCACAGTTTGAAGCCTGAGGACTTCGGATTGAGCAGGTATATTGAAATCGGTTCACGTCTTACCGGCTGGAACGCCGTCAAGTCGCGCGTAGAGCAGCTAGAGCTCGAAATGACCGACGACCAGGTCAAGGACGTTACCGCCAAGATCAAGCAGCTCGCGGACGTCAAGACTCAGTCCATGGATGATGTTGACACTGTTCTTCGTGTCTGTAGGTCATCAGCGGTCGATTTGAGTCCAGAAACGCCGAGCTGACCCTGCCTTCGCCGAGCAGACCACCGCGGAATCACCACCGGCCACCTCAAGCTTCGTCAGCCCGAGGTCTTCGATGAGCTCCTCGCTTCCCACAGGTCGGAGCAGGGATCCGACGCCGAGGACGGACCCGCCAAGAAGAAGGTCAAGACCAACGGCAACTAAGTTGCTCGTTCGTTCGGCGCCGACCTCGCTTGATTTTCTTTGTTAGTTGGAGGGGAGAGCGAAGGAGGGAGACCGTACAAAAAGGAAGGAGGGAGATTCCAGTGACTCTTTCCTACATGTAACACATCACGTTTTTTGAGATTGATTTTCGAGCCTTTGGGCGCCGACCGAGCGAAGTGTCCCTTGAGAGCGAGAATGGGACTGAGTGCGAGTTACAGCTCGCTACTGCACGTCTGCAGAGATTGGGGGTGGAGGATCTCGTGTAGAAGCGCCGACTTGCTCGTGAGGGAGCGGAACCTAGTCTCGGCGAGTTCGAGCGCGACGTTCTTTTCGAATGTGCTTCCGTCTCCAGTGCCCCTCAGGAGGAATATATCGATAATTAATGGTGAAGTGTGTAGCAGAAGTGACCTCTCGCGATAAATCAACCTCCCTCCCCCCTCCTCCCCTTCCCGCGAACCTCGGCGCCCTCCCCTCCGAGTCGCCTACTCCCGATCCTTTTCCAACGCAGGTATCGCCATCCCCCATATCGGAGCTCCCTCCCCTCCCCTCTCGGTCATTCCCTTCGCATTCATACTTCCCACAGCGATCCTCCTCTCTCCAAGGAGAGTGAAGCCGAGTTTCTCGTAAAGAGCGCGCGAGCGAGGGTTTGAGGCTTTGAGTGAGGTAGGGTGCTGAGGCGAGTGGGTCGGAGAGAGGGTGTAAGGCGAGAGGGAGGGTGTGTGAGGCGACATGAGGGCGCGGGAGAGGCCTGGGGAAGGGAAAGAGGAGCTCAGCAATCGCCGAGCGACTCGGAGGGCAAAGGTGAGGCAACGGGGAAACGTACCCTGGTTTTGATGTTCAGGAAGCACACCGACGAAAAAGCAGTACCTTCAAAGCCGCGTGGAGAAGGTCAATATAGAAGCAAAGCGCGAAGCGAGACGAGTTAACCCGCTTTGACGTTACGGCTCAGCTCGCTTCGTCTCAGCTCGCTCCAGCTCAGCTCGTGTCGGCTCAACTCACCAACAACCGCTTGAACCCTTTACCTTGGCACCGGATTGCTTGTTGAGGGTGTCCATCATCTCACGAGCAGCGCGCCTGAGCTCGCCTCCAACGCCCAGTCCACTCAGCGCGACTCCCCTGATTCCCAATCCCCAGAGCACGCGCAAGAATTCTGCAGGAATCAAAGTCCACGGGTTTCCAGCGTCCGTGTTGGGGGGCACTGTCAAAAACGAAAGGCGTCAGCTTGAGAAATCGAGAAAGTGAGAGCTCGGCGGGACGACCGCTTACTCCAAACGCTGACCCCCTTCCAATCGTCCACCTCATACAGCTCGCAGTGGTTGAGCGAGGCTGCAAGAATCAGGAATTGGAACCAGGTGTCCTCGCGGAAATGTTGACGGGCGATGGGCTGCGAGCGAAGGAGAAGAGAGGTCAGCGAGACTCAGAGCGCCGAGAGTTGAAGGCCAAAAACGGGGGCCGTACATCGCGGATGGGCTCTAAAAGGGAGAGGAGGGCAGCGAGGTACATGAGCAGTGATTGTGCTCCACTCACCAACGAAAGCATTGATGACAGGATCTGCGAGGCGAAAGCGGGGGAGAGAGCTTGGCTCGGCGCTGTACTCGAAGCGAAAGAGGTACAGGAAGGCTCACCATCTGCGAAAGCACGTACGAGAATCTCTGATACCTTTTTGGCGTTTTCCCGAGTGTTCTCGAGTCGATTAAGAGTGTGCGGAGCGGTCATTCTTGTGGGGAGGGAAAGGTCTCGCTGAAGGCCGAAATGGAGATGCACTGTAGAAAGGTAGGAGAGCAGGAGGGGGTGCACTGAGCCGTACTAGAGTACAAGAGGCCGAGTTGAGCACAAGAGCAGAATGTAGACGAAAAGAAACAAGCAAAGAAACGTCGAGGCAGCGCGCGCTCTTCGATGTTCGTTCTTCGCTCCTTCTCTTTCAATCACATTTCTGTAGCTATTGGCCCTACAAAGAGCGGTATTACTGCGCTAATACCGCATAGTCGACTACTGTACTATAGGAACTCAAGCGCGAAGTATGTACGTCCTTTGCAGCGCCGAACTGATGTAACGAATCTCGGCGAAGTCGAGGGAGACGTTTGGGCCTCTGCTTCCGTCTCCAGTATGTACCTTCGCAAAGGGAGAGGTGGATCTTGATTGAACTGGTTCTCACATGCATATCAATAGCACCGTATCGCTGTACTACCTTTTCCCCTCTCGCCTTCCCAAAGCTCGGCGCTCCCCCTCGCCCTACTTCCCGTCCTTCTCCCTACCCGGAATGACCATCCCCCACATCGGCACTCCCTCACCGCCCTTCTCCGTCATCCCCTTCCCATCCACACTTCCCACGGCGATCCTCCCCTCTCCCACGAGCTGGTAGCCGAGCTTCTCGTACACGGCGCGCGAACGGGGGGTCGTCGCTTCGAGCCAGGTGGGGTGCTGGGGGGTGTGCGAGGGGGAGAGTGGGTGGAATGAGGTGGTGGAGGGCGTATGAGGGGACATGAGTGGGAGGGAGAGGCCTGGGAAGCGAGAAGGTTAGGTGGGAGAGGAGAGAAGGGCGAGAAGGCTGAAGGGGAGGAAGAGACGAACCTTGGCCTTGATGCTCGGGGAGGACGCCGACGAAGAAGCAGTACCTAAGTAGCGACATGATTCGTCAGCCTCGAGGTCAAGAACGCAGAGGGAGGAAGCCCTCCTCGGAGTCGGCCCTCAAGCTTAGCTCACCAATACCCCTTCGACCCCTTGCCCTTAACGCCCGCCTGCTTCTTGAAAGGATCCATCACTGTTCGACCCGGACCGAGCATCCTCTGTTACGAGACGAGAGAGTCAGCGGGCCATCCCTTAAGCAGCGCCGAGAACGAGCACCGAACTCACCGCGACTCCTCGGATCCCCAGTCCCCAAAGCACCCTGAGCAGCCCCGCAGGAATCATCGTCCAAGGGTTCCCTACATCCGTGTTAGGCGGCACTATCGCGGGAGCAGGGAGTCAGCGTGAGAGCGAGAAGGCGAACGCTCGGCGCGAACTCACTCCAAACCGAGACTCCCTTCCATCCGTCGACCTCGTACATCTCGCACTTGTTGAGGGTAGCTGCTAAGATGAGAACTTGGAACCAGGTGTTTTGGCGAAAGTGAAGGCGAGCGACGGGCTGGTCGCGAGAAAGGTCAGCGAGAGCGCCGAGAAGCCGAGAAAGAGACCGTACGTCGCGGATGGGCTCTGGGAGGGGAGAAGATGTTAATGAGGTACATGAACAGTGAATGAGCTCCACTGACCGACGAAAGCGTTGATGACCGGATCTGTGAGAGGCGAAGCGGGGAGAGAGCTCAGCTCGGCGCTGTATCGAAGCGGAGGAGCTGCAGGAAGTGCTCACCATCTGCGAAAGCGCATACGAGAATCTCTGCTACCTTGTTGGCATTTTCCCGCGTGTTCTCGAGTCGATTAAGAGTGTGCGGAGCGGTCATTGCTGTGGAGGGGAAGCTGAGAAGGCCGAATTGGCGATGTAGGAGCGTAGGAGAGTAGGAGTGAGTGAAGTGCAGTGTACCAGAGTACAGGAAGCCGACTTGAGACCGAGAGCAGAATGTAGGCGAATGGAAGCTGGCAAAGAGACGTCGAGGCGCGCGGTTCGCTCCTTGTCCTTCAACCACGTTTCTGTAGCTCGACAATGGAGGGCGGCAGCGGCAGTGCCATCTTACCACCAAAACGACCACCTCGGACCCCGTTGAAGCTCTCGCTCGCTTCTCCTTCGCCTGCTCCGACCCCTCCCCCAGCCCTCTCCCTCTCGCGCCCCTCCTCGTCGCATTCGACTTCCAGCGCCTCGTCCGCCCGGCCTTCGCTCAAGCTAGCAGCAATCTCGTCGGGGCTGGGTCAGCTGTCCCTCTCTATCCCGCAAGCTGGTCCATCACGCTATGCTACAGCGTTGAACGGCCCACAGGATTCGGACGACGATGAGCGACCGCCAGGGTCAGGCTATTCGACTTCGGACGATGATGAGGATGGGGATAACGCCAAATGGGGTGAAGGGGATCAGGAGAGGATGGCTGGAGAACTGTTGGACGTTATTCGCGGGCCAGTTGGGTTGGAGGACGAGTTGAGCGGCAGGACGAGGAGGATGAGGATGCGCTCGAGCAGTAGGGTCGGGCTGGATGGCAACGGAAGGCCCAAGAGCAGCTCGAGTAGGAGCACAGAGATCAGTCAAAAGGGATTATTTGGAGGGGATGATAGCTTGGAGGACGAGGTCGCTACACCTCAGTCGGCGAGACCTCCGCCGCCGGCAGAGGACGACGCGTTGGAGAGCGCCGTGGAGCCTATTCTTGAGGTTACGGCGGCTACTATTCAGGATCTGGGCAGGCTGGGAGAGGGGGCTAGCGGAGAGGTGAGGAGGGTGATGCACCGACCTACCGGAGTCGTCATGGCCAAGAAGGTGAGCCCTTTGAATCGTCGGCGCCGAGGGGAATCTTGTCGAGCTAATCCTGCTCCCCTCCAATAGACTATCGCCACCTCGCCCAACCCCAAACTACACAAGCAACATCTTCGTGAACTCCTCTTCATGCGCGAGTGCTCCCATCCCGCCATTGTCCAGTACTACGGCGCCTTTCTCGAGGATGTGAGTTTCGTTCGGCTTTCGTTTTGTCTTCTTGCCTTTAGCTCATCCGCCCCTCCGATCAAACAGAACAACTCCCAAATCGGTATCTGCATGGAGTTCTGCGAGGCGGGTAGCTTGGATACGCTGTACAAGAAGGTCAAGGCGCACGGATGGCGGACGGGAGAGAAGGTGCTGGGCAAGATTGCCGAATCGGTGAGTTGGTGCTCTCCTCCTTCTTCCCCAGAAGATTCCCGAAAGGCTGTATGTATCGGTGACTCGAGCGCTCACCATCCTCCATGCCACTACAGATGATCGATGGGCTCGTCTACCTTCATTCGCAAAAGATCATTCACCGAGGTTTGTCTGCGCTCGTCGCTCTGCTTGAATCCTTCTCAAGCCTGACCTTCTTTTCTCCCCACACAGACATCAAGCCCTCCAACGTCCTCGTCACCCTCGACGGTCAAATCAAGCTGTGCGATTTCGGCGTCTCGGGCGAGTTGGTCAATTCGTACGCTGGAACATTCGTCGGCACCACCTTCTACCTCAGTCCCGAGAGGATACGCGGAGGAAAGTACTCGTAAGCCGTGCTCCTATGAATCGGCGACCTCTGAGAGCGACGAGCTGACCTCCCTCCTTCTCCCCTCCCCTGCCTTCCCTACCTCCTTGACATCCATCTTCCCCCACCGTCCCACCCGCACACGAAACAGCATCAACTCGGACGTCTGGTCCATGGCCCTCACGGTACTCGAAGTCGCGCTCAATCGTTTCCCCTTCCCCTCGGAGGGAGAAGCTCCCCTTCAATCGCCCATCGAACTCCTCACTTACTTGATCAGCATGGGCGTACCAAAGGTGGAGGATGAACCCAAGGTCGGCATCAAGTATACGAACGCGTTTAGGAACTTTATTCAGGTTTGGTGCGTTGGCTCGTCGTTCTCCGACTGAAAGCCGAGCCGAACTGACCGTCCCTTCACCCCCGCCTCCTTTCCCCCTCCTCCTCTCGACATCCCATCGCCGTCTTCACCACCACAGCCTGGACAAGGACCCCGCTACCCGACCTACGCCCCAAAAGCTCGTCTCGCACGGCTGGATCAGGAGGAGCGCCGAACGAGTCCCTCCGCCCGACTTGGCGAGATGGGTCCGGGATTTGCAGTGATTACGCTTCCGGTTTATCCCCTCTTCACCGCGATCAGAAATGGTACTCCCCCTCCTCGTTCTCCTACTTCTTGATAGCTCGCTCTCCACTCGTGCGTTAGCGCTCCGCTCTCCCCCTCGCATCCCCTTCGCAATATCAGCCTTTTCGTCGTTTGTAGCAGTGAGAGGCAAGCGAAAGTGGCGAGAGCATTACCTTGCTACCAGAGCACAGCAAACCACGCTGTTGAGGTGGATGCATGCGTGACTAGGCTCGAGAGGCGGGGGGTTCGAATCGCTCGCCGCTCTCGCTCCCTTCTACCACCACAATCACCTCTCACCCCAACATGACTAGTCTCACTACCACTAAAACCAAAGACGCCTCTCCTACCAACGAGGAGAACCAATCGATCCTACAGAAGGCCGCTCGCATCATCCCCGGCTTTGGAGGAGCAGCACCAGCTCCCGTCAAGAAGACCCGTAGTCGCAAGGCCAAAACTTCGAGCATCTCTGCTCCCATTCAAGGATCGGGAGTCACTCTCGGCAAGGAGGGAGATGCTGCTCTCGCTGCTACCGCTGAGGCGGGAGAAGGACAGGGAGCGGGAGCTGAGCCTGAAGCTGAGGAGGGGGATGAGGCCGTAGAGGCCAAGAAGACGAGCGCTGTCGAGGCTACGAGCAAGAGAATAAGGGCTGCTAACAAGAAGCTTGTGAGTACTGGCTCTCTGTGCTTTGATTCACTGCAGAACGAGCGGGTGAGCAGGAGCGGGGGCCACGCACGCCTCTGGAGCTGTAGGAGAGCATCGCTCGTCCTGTACAGCTAGTAGGAGGCTAGACCTACCATCAAGCTTTACAGTAGCATCGCTCTACTCCCCTACAACTCGTCTCGGCGGTCGCTCTTCCTCTCAGCGGAGAAGCGGATGACGCGCATCAGCCTAGTCGCGTGCTCGAAGCGCTATCGCTAACCTTCTCTGCTCCCCTACAGCAACGTATTGCCACCTATGAAGAGAAGACCGAAGCTCTCAACGCCGACCAACGTACCGCCGTCGCTTCCAAGCCCGCCCTTCAGGCCGTGGTGAAGGAGCTCGAGGAGCTACTTGTCATCCTCAAGGTGCGCTCCTGCTCCACTTGCTTTCGGGCTCCTACTAATGAATCTGCTACACAACAGGCTGAGGAAACCGAGGATGATGCTCGCAACAAGCGCATCGCCGCTCAGCAAGAGAAGAAGAACGCTCGTTCCCTCTCCCTCGCCGTCGCCGAGCACCAGAAGGCCACTCATTCGGACCTCCTCGTCCTGCTCCAATTCCTCCACTTGCACGAGCTCTACTCTCCCGCCGAGTTGAGGACTTTTGTTCCCCCACCTCTCCCCCCCGTCGTCGCCAACGCTACCCAAGCCGAGGTCGGCGCCGTTAAGTGCTTGAGGGAGGTGTTCGCTACCGCCCCTCTCGCGCCTGGAGGGTACGAGGAGGTCAAGGAGAGGTTGAGCAAGCTGGCTCAGGGATCGGAGGAGACCGTCATCCTCAACGTGACTTGTGAGTTCTTTCGTTTCTGCTTCGACGAGCCGAGCCGAGAGCTGACCACACCCCTTCGCAGACGCCCAAGTCAAGGCCCTCCTCGACGGACTCACCCCTCCCACCGACCCCACCCCCGCCACTCCCATCGCCACCTCTCCCGCCGCCCCAGAGTCGTCGAACCCTCAAACCCTCCCCATCCCCGAATCCTCGGCTCCCGCTGGCGCCGCCGACTCGGTCACCGCCCTCGTCGACGGAGCGACTGATTCACCCGCTCGCACTCCTACTGGACCTTCGTTCCTCAACGCTTCGGAGCTCGACCTCCAGCAGGTTCCCAGCACCGACGAGAAGGTCGCCAGCTGGGCCGACGACGTCACTCCTTCTGCCCCCGCTCCCGCTTCCGAGCCTTCGGTGCAAGCCGTCGCCGCCGAGGCTGAGACCTGGTCCGCTCCCCCTCCTCAAGTCAACGGTACTCCCGCCGATTCGTGGACTGGCGGCAACCCTTTGGCCGGATCGGCAGCTCCCATCGACTGGGCTTCGGAGGAGCACTCCAACGAACTCCCTTCGCTTCCTGAGCTCTCGGCGCCGGCTGCTAACGCTGCTCCTGCCGTTGCGGCGGATGGATTCCAACCCGCGAGGGGAGGAGGAGGACGTCGTGGAGGACCTGAGGGAGGAAGGGGAGGACGTGGAGGATTTAGGGGAGGCGAGGGAAGGGGTAGCTTTAGGGGTGGAAGGGGTAGGGGTGGAGGAGGATACCAGGGCGGCGAGCGTCGTGAGGGAGGTGGTGGAGGAGAGTGGCAGCAGCAGCGTGGACCGAGGGAGGGTGGTGAGGGATTCCGTGGTGGAAGGGGTGGATTCGGTGGAGAGGGTAGGGGACGTGGTGGAGGAAGGGGTCGCGGTGAGGGCCGTGGTGGACGTGGTGAGTTCCTTTGTCCGCTCGGTCGGTCGGTCGTTCGCGAGTTGAGGAGCGGTTTCGCTGACTTTACTTGGCTCTCCCTCATCGAACAGGCTCCTTCCGTGGTGCGCTCCGCTGGCGGAGATGGTGCTGCCGCTGCCGCTACTCCCGCCGCTGCTGCTCTCTAAAGCTTGAGACGAGCTGAGCAAGCGAGGGAAGGAGCGAAGCTTGCGTAGGGGAGAATGGGAGGAGAACGAATGACAAAAAAGCCCCTCGAAGGGTAGTTTGTTTCCCATATCTAATGCGTGTACGGAGGAGCTACATGATGCGAGCTAAGCCGCTCCGCGAAGGATGCTCGCCTTCTCGGACGAACGCTGCTCCTCCCTCGACTCGGACCTCACCTCCCTCATCATCATTCCTTCCTCCTCCCTCATACTCCCACTTCCACTCTCAACAAAGCTCTCCACCTCGGGCGTCTCAACCTCTCGTCGGCGACCGCTGCCCTTCTCGAGCATGCCGAGCTCGTCCACTGCGCCGAGTCCGTCTTCGCCGTTGCCAGTGCCACGGTAGGAGAGTTGGGAGCGACGGGAAGCACGAGAAGCTCGGGAGAAGTGCGATTCGCGGGGTGATGAAGGGTAGGAAGGAGGTGGTGGGGATTCCACGTCTCCCGAGGATGACCAGCCTGAGAGAGCGCCGAGGTCAGCGTTTGTTAGCGTGAGAGCGAAAACGGTACAGATTTGAACCTACCTGCTGGTTGGCCTCCGTCGAGACCCCAGAGGCCGCCGACAAACGTCTGTGCATTGGTCGGGCGTCAGTCAACATTGAGCTCTCCCCTGCGGGCTCATCACCGAGGCCGCCCTTCTCTGCCTCTGCAGCCTGATGGCAAGCAAGTTCAAGCTCACCCTAGTCCCATTAGGTCCCACGCCAGCCAAGGGAGTCACTCCCCAGCTCCCACCAAACATATCCTTCCATCCTCCCTTCTCCTCAGCAGCTCCATCTTCGTCCTCTTCGTCCTCCGCCGAACGGGGCGTAGGCAAAGCCACACGATTGATCTTGGCTTCGTAGGCTGGGTCCACGGGCTTGGAGCGTGCTCGACGGGATTTGCGGAACTTGTAGCGCGAGAAGACGAGGCAGGCGAGGAGGGAGGGGACGAGCAGGAGAGGGAGGAGGATGGCGAGCAGCTCGGTCGTCTGTTGGAGGAGCGGGGTCACCCTGTGCTGCTATCCAGCTCGTCAAGCCAACTTACACGCATCTCGCTCCTTGGTTGGTGTTGTGGTCGAACTCAAACCGAGCAGAGACGCTGCTCCGAGGAGACGGCAGCGAAGTGTGGAGGTGACCCCCTATCGCGCTGAAGAGGATGTATGACAGCAGACCGGGTAAGCTACATCTCTATGAATCTGTAGCGAGGACTCTACAGTCGAATCTGTACTCTCTGCAACTCCTCAAATTGACCCTCTGTCCCCGCCTGTGGGGCTGCTCCCCTCTTTCTCTCTTTCGCTCATCTCCTGCTCCTCCTGCTCGCTTGCTCTCGTCTGCTTGGGTCACTCATCTGCTCAAGCCCTCTTGCAGATTCCCTACGCACCAGGAAACGAGCCTAGACAGGCTTGCCTCTCCGCTGCAGGAGCTGCCCCGCCTCCGAGCCCCGCCGACTCGGAGTGTTCAAAGGCTTACTGCTGCCCACTCAACAGTACTTACAAGGGCATTAACGCGATCATATTCAGTCTCTCTTGTCGCCTCCTCTCTCCCCACAAACCGCCCCACTCGCGATTCGAGCCTACGAGTACTCAACTCTCGGAGTCGACTCGCCCTTTGCTCTTCTCCTTCCTTCTCACACCTCGCTACTCGTCTCTTCGACTCTCCTCGACTCACCAAGCTCATCAACATCATGTCCGACAACTCGCCTCACTCGGAAGTCGATCTCAAGGGGCGCACAGAGTACAGGGATGGACGGGATGTCGAGGCGCTTCCTTCTCGCATCGGAGACGGAGACTTGGGGCACCAAGCTCGCACCATTGAAGAGCGTGGTTTCTACAAACGAGTGTAAGTCGCGCGCACCCCATACGCCCTTCCTTCCCTCTTCCCGAAGCCACCTCGGCCTGCTACCAGCCCCGCCGCGCTCATCTCGTTCAGATTAGCTGACTTTCGCTCCATATCATCCACAGCGGAAATCCTGGACTTCTCGTAAGTTGTATTCGCGCTCAACTTCATCTAACCCCCCTCTCCAGCATCGCCGAGAAAGGGAGCGCGAGCTCGGCTCTTGGAGGGCGGAGGCGACGATCTCTCGCTGACCCGCGCTCCTTCTCCTACAGGGACTCGCCGCTCATGCTGTCACTCTCATGTTGCTTTCTACCCAATTCATGACCTTCCGAGGCGTCAGCACGCCCGCCGTTTACGTGGGAAACCTTGTACGAACCCCCCTCTGGCTTCGCTTGCAGGACCGCTTGCTGACGGTCTCGACGATCCAGTTCTTCTTCGCCGGCCTCTATATGTTTACCACGTAAGTACCTCAGACTTCGTTGAACGACGCGTGCTGACCGTCTCGACGACCCAGGTGCCAATGGTGTCTTGTAAAGGGGGAGACTTTCGCTTCGACGGTCAGTTCGGCGCAGCGTGCTCGCCTTGTGACGCTTCAAGATGCTGACCCTCTCTTGAGATTACAGGTCTTTGGTGTATTCTCAGGCTTTTACCTCAGGTGAGTCATCAACAGAGGGCGTAACTGAGCGGAGGGGAGGGGGAGAAGGGACTGACCCTCTTCGCCGAACAGCTACGGCGCCATCCTCACGCCTGCTTTCAACGTCGCGGCTAGCTTCACTGGCGATCCCGGATCTGCAAACTCCACCGCTACCCAATACGAATCGCTTGCTACCTTTCTCTGGGTCTGGAATGGTGAGTCTGGCCGCCGCTTCCGTCGCCGAGCTTCGCTGACTCGTTTCGCAGGCGCGTTCATGTGCATCTTCCTCGCCTCGCTACGTACCAACGTCGCTCTCGTAATCGTCTTCTTCGGCGTCATCATGGGTGTTTGGCTTCTCGCCTCGATGTACTCGAACCTCGCAGTCGGCGCAACGGACAAGGCGCTCAAGCTGTCAAAGGTGAGCACTTCTCTTCGCTCGCTTCTTCCTCCTCGCAGATCGAGTGTTTTAGACTCGCTGGATTTTGAAGCTGACCTTGCTTCCTCCCTCCTCCCCTCGCCGACAGGCCGGCGGCGCTTTCCTCTTCCTTTCCGCCTGCTCCGGCTTCTACCTCGTCGTCGTCCAGATCTCGGAATCGGTCGACATGCCCTTCACCCTTCCCGTAGGAGATCTGGCGCCTCTTTGGCCCAAGAAGAAGAAGTCGGCTTAATGCAGAGATGGGTCGAGGGAGGGAGCTCGGAGGGAAGTAGTGGCCGAGGGGGAGAAGCGAGGGTGTTGTTGATGTAGCAGTGATTAGCAGGGGCTTAGCAGTACATGACTCAAACAATAATGCAGTGCTTCCGACTCTAATCGAGGCGGCGGCGAAGGGGAAGAGAAATGAGCTCGGCGAAGGCTGCAAGCTTACTTCGACGGCGGAGATTGCGGGAGTATACATTGCAAAATCTTTCATGCTCCCCCTCGTCCGCCTTCGTATCGTTTTCATCTCTAAGCAGTGCATTCATTCACTTGTGGCCCGGCTCAACGAGCTCCCGATTTCGATTCTTGCTCTTCCTCTCTTGCCTCTCTCTGCTTCTTCGTAGGATGTCAGTTCGGGCGAACGCCACACTTACTCTCACACCCTTCACGCCCTCTTTCGCGGATAGTGAGCTTCAAGGACTCAAGGTCAAGCTCAAGCAATGTCGCGATGAGCTCCCAGAAGCCACTTATGCTTCCAAGCAGCGCAAATACGGTATTGAGCATTCCAGCATGGAAGAGCTACTAGCTTACTGGGAGGAGGACTTTGACTGGTGAGTAATGACCCTCAGAAGCCGAGCGAAAGCTGACCTCCTTCTTCAGGCGAAAGCGAGAGACCCACATCAACTCGGTGGATCACTACACTACCAACGTTGAAGACGAGGGCGATACCTTCAAGATCCACCTCGTCGCGCACTTCTCGAGCGACCCCGACGCCATCCCACTCCTGCTGAATCACGGTTGGCCGGTGAGTTCGCTTAGTCCTCTTGCAAAGCTCCCAGCTGACTCTAATCGCCCTACAGGGATCTCTGCTCGAGTACATCGATACCATCAAGATTCTTCAGAACTCGACTACCCCTTCCTTCCATCTCATTTGCCCAAATCAAGTCGGTTACGGCTGGAGCTCGGGTCCTCCCCTCGACCGAGGATTTGGCATGTACGAGATGGCTCGGATTCTCGACAAGTTGATGGTCGGGCTCGGATTCGGCTCGGGCTATGCTGTGCAGGTGAGTCGGCTCGCTGTTGCTCACCCTCGCCGAATGCTGACCATCTTTCGCCGAAGGGGGGCGACATCGGGTCCGTGATTGCACGCATCATGTCCGTAAAGTACGAAGGATGCAAGGCCATCAACTTGAACTACCTTCCACTCCTCCCTCCCTCCTCCATCGTCTCCAACTATATCCCTACCGCCTCTCAATGGCTCCCCTCGGCGCTCTCCAACGCCATCACCACCGTTACCTCGCCTCTCCTCGGCACGCCGGCGACGCACGGCCTTACTCAACTCGAAATTTTCAACGCGCAAAAAGCTTACCGCTTCGCTTCCGATGGTCGCGCGTATGGTGTGCTACAGGGAACAAGGCCGGGAACCGCGGGCAGTGAGTTGGCAGTTCCCCCAAGCAAAGGGCCTTTGGCCGCAGGACTGACTCTTTTCCCGACTTTACAGTCATCATGCAAAGCTCTCCGACCGCTCTTCTTGCCTGGCGTAGGTCCTCGCTTCTTCCTTTCGCCTGTTCGGCGCTCTCGCTGACCGACTCCGTTCGCAGTGGCCGAGAAGTTCCGCGATTGGGTTGACGAGGAGCTCTCCAAGGATGAGATTCTTGAAACTGTGACGGTGTGGTGGCTGCTTGGCAGTACGTCTCGGTCTTCGCCCTTTCTGGTTCGCTCGGCGCTGACCCTTCTCCCCTTCGCAGCCTATCCGAAAGCCATCTACGCGTACTCAGAGGTGCTGTGACGCTTTCACCAACAGCTCAATCATCTTGCTGACCTTCTGGCAAGCAGCTGACCACTGGTGTTGGAGGATGGCACCGGGATCCCGCCCTCTACCTCAACAAGCCCTTCGGCTTCTCCTCCTTCGCCAAAGAGATCGCCAGTGCTCCCAAAGTGTGGGCGGCACAAACCGGCAACCTTGTTTACTACAACTACATCGAGAAGGTGAGCTGCCTTTGCTCGAGCTTGCTTCGAGCTGACGGTGATTGACGATCTTCGTTCGCTTCGCAGGGAGGCCACTTCGCCGCTCTCGAGCAGCCCGCGCTGTTCGCAAAGGAGATGCAGGACTGCTTTGGAGCAATCTTTCCTCGCACTCAGTGATGTAGTCAGTGATGTAAAGCAAGTTTCAGTGCATCTACAGCTCGTCAACTAGAGGTTCGGACCGAGGGTTGAAGCGAATTGATCTTCGGTCGTCCAAGAAGTCCAGTCGAATGTTGCAGCGGCGAACCTGTTCAAGCGAGACGAGGTCAGCGATGAGCGGGAGAGCGAAAGCGAGAGCGCCAGGACTCACTCGGGTCCTCCAAGCGAGGCAAGGTCAAAATCGGCCGCCAAACCTCCACTCGATGCCCAATCATTTCCTCCGAGGTCGAACGTCTGAGCCGTCGTCAAGGGAGGATCGGTTTGACCCATCCACTGCGCGCTCGCCAGCGTCAAAGGGTCTGACTTGAGGTCGTCGGCGTTGGAGGCAGGATCGCCTCCAGCGTAGTCGTGTGCTCGGTCGCTGAAGATGTGCAAGGCGGCAGCTTTTGGTCCTTCGAGGCCCATGGCGGCGGTGGTCGAGACGCTGGCTCCCGTGCGCTTGAGGAGTCGGCCGTATCTGCGCGAAGGGAGCGGATCAGAGAAGCGCTCCTCGACGGGACGAGGCGAGGCGAACTCACGGCTCGACATCCCCCTCCTCTCCCCACGCCCCTCCAGCAGCCACCCTCGCCAAAGCCTGATCCCTACGAGCCTCGATCGCTTGACTGAGGAGAGTGATGGCACTGAGGCTCTGCTGAGCGATCTTGCGAACCGAAGCCTCGCGCGAGAGGAGCGAGCGTTCGAAGAAGGGGACGACGTCGGTGATGAGACGCCAATCAGCGCTTTCCGTGACCGCCTCGTTCTCGGGAAAGGTCGTCCAAAGATCCATGAAGAGCACGACGACGGCTCCTTGCACCGTGAGGAGCTGAAAGCCTTGCTTGATGAGGGGAGCTGCAGGGAAGCGAGGTCAGCTCTCGAGTTTGAGCACCTGAAAAGGGAGAATGGGACGCACCTCGGTCGAGTGATTGCTGGCAGTTGAGGATGTGACGAGCCGCTTGGATGGCGCTGTCGGTGGAGACCCTGTACTTGGCCTCGCGGTAGCCTCGCGACATAAAGGGGCGGTGGAGCCGGACCAGGCGCGAGTTGATCGTCTGCAGAGCCATGCTGCGCTGCCAGAGCGTTGTGAGAGGCTCGCCGAGTGGTGGGATGTAGGAGGGGAGGAAGCGAGTGGGAAGGCTGTCGATGATCTCGCTGCGAGGAGCACAAAGGTCAGCCTCGGCACCGGCGCGAGAACGAACACGAGCTCGAGATCAAAACGCACCGATAGCCCTTGTCGAGGTCGAGAATCGTCGTCTCGTACTCGAGCGGTTCGTCGCCATTGATTCGTTCGTTGAATCGGCGTTGGATGAGGGCGATCTTCCACTTGGTGTGCTGTGGGAAGGCGAGGGTCAGCTCACGAGATACAGAGCACATGAATCGAAGAAGCTCACATCGAACGACGTGTCGGTGGCGACGTCGTCTGGCCTCGGCAAGACGATTCCCTCGGCGGTGAGGTCGGCGTCGTCAAAGTTGCCAGGGAAAGGCGAAGAGATCAAAGTCGGAGGAAGACCAGGCTTGATCTTGTCGATGGAGATGTACTCGACGAAGAGGAGGTTGCGGAAAAGTCGAAGAGGGATCTCGCGGCGAAGGGTGTTGATGCCCGAGGGCAAGGCAACGTCTTCGGGCGGCATACTCGTAGGGTCGGCGCCGAGTTGATGAAGTCCGAGCTGCAGGAAGGGGTTTCGGTCAGCTCTGGAGAGCTCTACGCAATCGAAGGGCAAGGCTCACCTGCTGACACATGCGAATGGCGGCGCCGAGGTAGGTCTGCAGGCGAAGGCCGATGCTATGAGGGGGCCGAGAGGTCAGGCTTGATCGAAGATAAAAGGGAATGGCCTCGAAGGGAAGAAGATGCGATGAGCACTCACGCAGGCGTTCCCTTGTACAGGAAGAAGGGGCAAAAGAGGGCGATGGTCTGGAGTGTGCGAATGCGAGGTCTGCGAAGACGAAACGGATCAGCTTCCCTACTTCCGCTCACGCCGAAAGAGTAGCTCACACGCCCGTCCAATCTCCGCACTCCAAAGCCGATTGAGCAGCGTCGCAGTATCTCTGAGGCAGCGAGTTGAGGTCCTCTTGCGAAATGTTGACGAGCGGCGAGTGAACAGGTCCGTCGAGGTTGGCGACCGCAAGACACAGCGTCATCGAGAGCACCGCGATCCAAAGAGGGTCCACCAGATCTCGACGGCCTTGCTGCACAAGCTCGCCGAAGGCTTCGTATTCGGCCATGAAGCTCGGGGAATGATGGAGATGCCAAGCCCAGTCGGCGCGCGAGAAGTAGGCCTGAACGAGGTAGTCCAGTAGAAGTTTGGATTGAGGGAGTGTATCCCAGATGTCGTCGAGGATGAGCTTCCTGCGAGGCTCGGGGGCAGGGACGAGTAAGGAGCGCATCGCCGCCGACATGGTGGGATCGTGTAGACCAGCGGTAGGCGTGGTTCCCGGGAAGGGGTTGGTGGCCTGATGAAAGAGTAGCAGGTGAGCTTTCCAGCGCTACGACACGACCGAGCAGAACCGTTGGTCGAGCGAGCTCGGGACGAGGGAGCAAGAAACGCCCGGCGGAAGCCTGACGAAACGTTGACGAGAAGCAGTGGGCTCACCACTTTACGTTTGCGAGTTCCGATGCGAGTCATGTTGCGACCGAGGGCTGGAACGAGGAGAGAGATTAGCTCGGCGCTGGCTTTGAGGGTGGAAAGAAACGGCTCACCCAGTTCTTCGAGCACAAGAGCAGCATCCTCCGTATCTGAATCGCGAGCACCTTGATCCGAGTCCAGCTCGTCGACCTCTCCGTGATCATGCTCGCCCGAGGACTGTGTCTTTCATCGAAGAGCGCCGTCAGCTCGTCATCGCCGAGCGAGTCGAATTACGCAACACACCTGGTGACGAAGAGCTCCAGGTCCGTGAGTCTTGAGGATGATGGCTTCGAGTTGAGCGACACGTTGCTTGAGGAGCTCGTGCTCGGTAGCCAATGCGAAGGGTTGCGGAGCCGGATCGACCGCCGAGTCTTCCCAACGGCATTTGTGCTGCTCATTGCGCCGAATGCAGAGCTCGCAAGGCAGAGTACGGCTGCATTTCTGCTCGCGAAGGGACGGGGGGAGGAATGGGGAACGAAAGGATGGATCAGCGGACGAGCGGCGGAGGCGAGAGGAAGGCGAAAGCTTACGGTCTTCCTTCGCTTGCATTCTGTACAAGACAGTGCAGCACGTTGTCGTTTCCTCTTGACCTTGGGAGGAGCCTGTGAGTCACTCGAATTAGCTACAGCACTCTCAGAACGAGCGACGCTCAAACAGTGGGGTTCGAGCTCGCTGCTCTCCCTTCCTCCTTCGACTACTCACCTCGCCATCCGTCTCCAACGTCGAGGAAGCAGCCCTCTTGCCTCCAGTGCTCATTCCCTGCATCTGATCCGCTCCACCTTCATGACTGCTCTGACCGCTTCCAGCTGGCGAATCGGTCGTCGACAAAAGCTGCAGGAGTGTAGGGAGCACTGGCGGAGTAGACTGCGGCTGTAGTGGTGTATCCAGCGGCGGATTGAGCTGGAAGTTCATCTCGAGCCTTGCTGATTGGGAGGAGGAGTTAGCCGGCGGAGGGAGAGAGGCTCAGCCTCAAGCAAGGCCTCGGCTCCGACTCGAAGGGGGAGCTGCGTTCCCGCGTTGAGGTGGATCGACAGACGGGAGGGAATGGCGGTTGCTGCTGCTTTGGATCCTGTAGCACATCACATACAGCGGTACAGACTCGGCGCTCCATTCCCCCTCTTGCTTCTCCCTCTCTCGCTCCCTCAGCGCCGAGCTCTTTCCTTCCTCTCGCTCAAGCCTGTTCGATCGTACGCCGGACAAGCGGGAGACACGGTCCAGACATGCCAAGGTCGGCCTGCACCCTTCTCGCGATTTTGCCGACCGCTCTTCTCTGCTCTTTGTCTTCCTGTTCACTCCTGCTCGCTCGTCTGTTCAAGATGAAGTTCACTTTGGCTCAGACGGTGCTTCTCGCGGCCTCTGCTAGCGCTGCTCTCCTCCCTTCGAGCGCTACAGCTCCAGCAACTGCGGCCCTCTCCTCTCCCACCGCCATTCTCGCTCGCCGAGCAGCAAGAGCTTGCACCTTGACCTCGCAGTGCACTCAATCCATCCCTGCCAACTCGCACCGACTTTGCTCCAAGAAAGTCTGCACCTACGGGTGAGTCGGGCTCTTCTTTTTCGCCTCCGCCGAGATTGACCTCTTGTCAACCCCCCAGTTGCAACTCTGGCTACAAGGCAAGCGGTTCAGGATGCGTCAAGGTCGCTTCTACTACTACCAAAAAGGTGAACACCACGACGAAGAGGTACGTTTCGAATCTCCCCTTCTCGGCGCCGCCTCCCATTCTGACTTTTGTTCCTCCCTGCTCGCCGCGACCACAGCTCCTCGAAGACAACGTCTACCAAGAAGAGCACCACTACCACCAAGAAGACCACCACAACGTCCAAGAAGTCGACTGCGTACGTCGAAACACTCCCTTCCCCTCGACGACCAGCTCGGCTGACCCCGTTTCTCCTCGTTTAGCGCGACCAAATCGGCGACCACCTCGAAGAAGACTACTACCACCTCATCAAAGAAGTCGACCACCACCTCGAAGTCGTAAGTGAAGCTCTGCCATCCGTTGACCTCCGCCGAGACCAACTCGCTGACCTCTCCCCTCGCTCCAGGACTACCAAGTCGACGACTCGCGCCTCCACTTCCACAAAAACCACATCTCGCTCATCCTCCAGCTCGTCCTCGGCCACCGCCGCCGCCGTAGCGACTCCCGGCGTCCCTTCCCTCCGCAAGGTCTACTCGGGCTCGACTTTCTTCGATGAATGGACTTTCGAGGCAATTCCGGACCCCACCAACGGCATGGTGAAGTAAGTTCTCATTTTCCGACCTCAGAAAAGACGAAGATTGGGAAGAACGGGCGTCGAAAAAGGCCTTGAGCTCGGGGATAGATTCGCTGACTCCCTCGCAACGACCCACAGCTACGTGAACCGCACTCAAGCCCAAGCCCTAGGTCTCGTATCTACTACCAACAACGTCGCCCAGATCTCTATCGACCGCAACTCGACTCTCGCCGCTGGAGCCTACCGAAACTCGGTCCGAATCATCTCCGACGCCACTATCAACGTCGGCACCCTCATTCTACTCGATATGGCTCATGTACCTTACGGCTGCTCGGTGTGGGGAGCTGCGTGGGCATACGGGTCGCCGTGGCCTACAGGAGGAGAGATTGACATCTACGAGGGTGACTCGACTCGGCGATGCTTAAAACGAGTCCAACTGACCGTTTTGGTCCCTCCAGGCGTCAACAACCGCACCTTCAACACCTACACGCTTCACACTTCTCGTACGCTCTCTTCGTCTCCCTCACAAGCTCCCCCTCACCTGCTGAGCCCGTTCTCTCCCTTTCCCCCTTTCCCCTTCCCTCCGTAAAGCCGGCTGCACTAGGGACACATCGCTCCCCATCACCGGACTCACTACTGGAACCCAGATCCAGTGCGACGTAGCAGTCAACAGCAACGCGGGATGTGGGGTCATCGACCGCGCCGCGAGCTCGTACGGCGCCGGTTTCAACGCCGCCAAGGGAGGCGTCATCGCCGTCAGCATCGAGACGTCGGGGTGAGTAGATATTTCTTGTGTGTGTTACTCGAGTCGGTACTGACCCCGATCTCTTGCCCCAGCATCTCCGTCTGGCGCTGGACTCGCTCGGCGATTCCCTCGGACATCGCTACCGGCGCTCCCAAGCCTACTTCCTGGGGAACTCCCATCGCTCAGTGGGGCAACTCGACTTGCAACACTGCTTCCTACTTCAAGGACCTTCAGATGGTCTTTGTGAGTCCCTTCTCTTCCTTCCTTTCCCTCCGAATCCAAAGCGCTCTCACTGACCTTCCGCCTTTTCGCAGGACATCACGTACGCCCTTCCGCTTCTGTCCCCGCGGCGCCCCCTACTGACTCCTCTTCTTTTACAGCACCTGCGGAGATTGGGCTGGAAACCAGTATGTCTGGCAGTCGACCGCCGATTCGGGGTCTTGCTACCCCAAGTACTCGACTTGCGGCGCCGCGATGCAAGATCCCGCCAACTTTGCTGAGGCGTAAGTTCTCTTCTTGCATCCCATATGAACCCTAGCTGACCTTGGCTCCCTCGCAGCTACTTCAACGTCAACTACATCAAGCGTGAGTCCCTCGGCTGGGCTCGGCGATTTGACATTCGGGCTGACCATTTCTCCTTTCGCAGTGTACTCGATCTAGACGTGCTGGAATCGGATGGATGTCATAGAGGTTAATTTAGAGGAGTATCACGGGTAATATGGGTTTGAAACACGAGCTTAAGCTGCTCCCTAGCCCTTTGTCCGAGCTTGGCCAAGTGCTGCTCTCCTACTTTCGCCCAATCTCCTCGTCGTGCTCTCGCAAAGTGTGTTCAATCAGCTCTTACAACAACATGCTATACTAACTTCTAGTCTACACGATTAATAAATAGGTGCACTCGATCCCTAAGCCTAAGCAATCCGAACCCGAACACTCGACCTCCTCCCCTCACTCATCATCCTCATCATCCTCGTCGTAGAAGCTCATGCGCGACACTGGACGCTCAGACACGGGGTGCTCCTCCTCCTCGTAGTCCTGCTCCCCCTCATCCTCGCTCTCCTCCTCATCCACGGGCCCCCTCTCCTGACGCTCCCTCTCAGCGGCAATCTTGAGCCTCAACCTCTCGGTGATGGCCTGGCGGCGCAAGTCATCGTCGTCCTTCTCGAGCGTGCGAGGAGCGGGACGGAAGGCAGGGCGAGGCTTGCGGAGGGAGGAAAAGTCGATGAAGCGAGGGTCGAGGGTGGAGTCCTCCTCCTGCTCCTCCTCGACGATCGTTGGCTCGAGAGAACGTCCAAACTCGGCGCGAAGGGCGAGGAGGGCGGGGCTGAGAGTAGCCTGAGTAGGAGTGCGACGACGGCGGCAGGTGACGTTGGAGGAATCGGGGAAGTAGCAAGTGTCGGCGGGGCAGAAGGCGGATGGCGAGGAGGGCTCGGGCGAGGAAGGAGGGGAGGGGGTGGGCGAAATCGAGTCGACAAAGTCTTCCTCCTCGTCCGAAGAGATGAGAGACTCGTCGAGGTCATTGCTGGTCTCCTTCTCCTCTTCAGCCGACTGCTGGGCGCTCTCCTCGGCGTTCATCGACTCTTCCTCCTCGCGCTGCTTCCTCTCGGCCTCCTCCTTTTGACGAGCCAAACTCTCGCGGATGCGTTGAAGAATGGCGTTTCCCTTGGCGATACGGTCGGCGACGGTGAGCTCGGTCGAAGGAGCGCTGGGCTCGGTCGAAGGAGCGCTGGGCTCGGTCGAAGGAGCACTGCGAGCGGGCGAGGCTGAGGAGGAGCTGCAAACCTCGGTGGTGGGGTGAGAGGTGGTGGGGAGGTGAGAGATGGCGGAGGAGTCGGCGTTGGCGCTGTTGGTGGTGGTAGCGCTGATGGAAGTAGCCTCGTCGGCCGAGTCGGAGAGGGCGAGCGAGCTTGCGTCCTCAGCGTCGAGCGAGCTGCTGGTCGATGGGTCCTCCTTGAGCTCGGTGAGGCTAACGACTTCCTCCTCGACCTCCTCTTCCTCGATGATGGGGAGAGTGTCCTTGTAGAGCTGGGTGAGAGCCTCCTTGAGCTCGTTGGCGGGCTGAGGCGAAGCGGTTTGCTGTTCGGCGGGGGCGGTGGTGCTCTCAAGGGTGTTAAGAGTGATGGAAGGGGTGGGGAGCGCCGAATCGATCTCGAGGCTGGCGGTGATGGTAGTGGTAAACTTCTTGGGCTGTAGCGAGAGCAGGAACAGCGGGTCAGCGTCGACAGTCAGACGAAAATCAGAGCGGAGCGAGTTGAAGAGCTGAAACTCACCTCTTGAGCGACTATGGGAGCACTCTGTACCTCTACAGCCTTCTTCTCCTTCCTTCCCTTTCCCTTCAACTTGTTCTTGAGCTGCTTGAGCGAGCCTTTGAGCTTGCAGACGAGGGTGCGAGTGGCGAGCATTTGGAGCGTGAGGGGTGAGAGTGTGATGGGGTGTAGGTGAGTAGAGAGGTGTAATAGGTGATGGGCGTGCTAAGGTGAAGAACTGCTGAGCGCCGAGCTGAGCTGTAGCTGAAGCGAGAGCCGAAGCTGAGCGAGAGCAGTGAGAAGTAGGAAGGAAAGAGACGAACGAGCGCCGGCGAGCAGGTTTTTCTAGCGCCGAGAGATGGCTGGTCTCTCTCACTTTCGATCGCACTACAGAAACATCTAGACCCGACTCTCAGGGGGTACAGCGAGGTCACCTACAGCTCAGTACAACCAACAAGAGACCTGCTCGACCTCGCCAACGAAAAGAGACCCCTTCGCAGCGGTCTCCCACCTCGGTAGCCTGCTTCTCTCTCTCATTCGCGGTTCAAGATAAAGTCAAGGGCGAGGTCTAGGGGTACAGGGGAGTCTCCAGCCCGCTCAGCAGTCCAGCAGAACCCCTCCATCAACCTCGGCGCCGACGACGAGGGCCTTCGCCCGGACGCAAACCCATCTCGTGCTGTAAGACGCTCTTCCTTAGCTTTCAGGTGTAAAGCAGAGTCAATTGAGAGGTAGGGGAAGCTCTGAATGCCCGAATCGAGCCTCTCGGCGCAACTCGAGTGGCTCACGCAGGGGTCGGATTGCTTCTGTTCTGCTCGCTCGCCTGTCCTGCAGCATGTCAGGAGGAGTTACTGCTTTCAACTCCTCGAATATCGACTAGATGTCTCATCCTGCTCGAGCAACGGCTCGAGTGCCGTTTCTCTCCCCTTCGCCAGCCCGCGCCGAGCACGATCAGAGGTGCTCTTGAGGCCGTCTTCTACAGGACCAGAGGACGATGGCCGAGGAACCAGCCACTGAACACAACTTTTCAACTTCTGCTAGCCACCCCTCCAAAGAGCTAACGCCCGTCTCCATACAAGCGGGAGCTCGGCTCGGCGATGAGCTGCCAATGGCCTGATTGAAGAGCTACAGGCGCTCACTGAGGGTTTCTGGGGAACTAGAAGCTCTTTCATCCTTTTAATCCAGTCGAGGGAGCTGTAAGGCGCTACCCTCGCTGTTCTATCGCTCTCGTCAATGCTCGACGGCTGGAGTCGAGCGAAGTAAGGACGTCAAAGCTCTGCTCCTTGCTCCTTCGAGTGGAGCGAGGAGGCTCGGAGTTGTTGGAAACACCTCTTCTCGACAGATTGCGAGTGCTAGAACGTCGCTTGAGCCTGCTCATGTCGAACGAGAGCGATTCTTGTCATCGCCGAATCGCCGAAAGGAGGTGACGAGCACGATCCTCTCGTGAAATCAAACACGTGACTGCAGCTGCACCGCAAACGCGATCGCTGCTTGCTTCTAGCCCCTCTGCCCGTAAATGGAGCGGAAGGGGTTGATGAGGTCATTTTTGCAATGGCCTCCGCAGGGAATCGAGAGTGAGCTGTCGAGCATCTCCTGGGTTGGCTCTCTTCCTTCCACAACTCAATTCACCATGTCCTCCCTTCTCAGTCGCGCTACTACCAAGAAGAGCAACCATGGCGTTCACCCCGAAAGCAAGAAGGTCGGAGGAGAGATCCGCCCGGACTATGCCTTGACTGTGCGTCGAGTAGAGCCTCGTTCGACGGCTTTCGCTGACCTCTTTCGCACTGCAGGATCGCCTCAATCAGTGGAAGCACGTAACTAAGAGTCTCCTTCATTACTATCAAGTCAGTACATCCCTTGCCAGCTCGCAGAAACCCCCAAGCCGTCCCGGAGTCCCCAGAGCACCTTCGTCGATGACGCGGGTCGGCCATTCTCATGCGCGCCCATACTGATTCTGTACCGTTGACAGGGACTCGCCGCTATCGAGCACACTACCAGCAAGTCTACCCTCGCCCTCCAGGAGACCATCCAAGTCCCGTAAGTCGCGATGTCGTAGGGAACTAGCTGCGAAGGGCAAGTCGGCTGACCTTCTTGAATCGCTCTCAGCTTCCATGAGGGGCATCAGTTCTTGGGCGAGGGAGGATGGCAAGAGGTCCTCTACTCGGTTCGCGACCAGACCAAGATTCTCGCCGACCACCACTCGGCGCTCGGCAACACCATCGAGAAGACCGTCGTCAAGGAGCTTGAGGGCGTTCGCTCCGAGCTCAAGGCTCACATCACTGCTATCGAGAAGGAGGCCGGTGCCCTCGCTGATGAGGTCGAGAAGGAGGTACGTTTGAGACGCCCCGAGTCCCCCTCGCTTGCGCCGAAGCCGAAACTGACCCTACTTCCGCTACAGCGCGCTACGAGTGCTTCGCACCTCACCCAGCTCTCCTCTGGCCTCGATACCTTCGACAACAGCTCGGAGCAGATGCTCCCCCAGCAGTACGCTTGCTCGCTCCCACCGTCCTCCGTCGCCTCGGCTCACCCTCCTTCCCTCCTCGCAGCGACCCGTACCTCTCCCACATTGCCGTCTCCAAGCAACTTCACAAGCAGGTGCTGAAGGAGAACGACCTGCAGGCCTCCATCATCCGTTTCCAGCAGCAGCAGCCTACCTTCGAGGAGAATATCGCTAAGCAGATCCAAAGCGCCTGCCGTCTTTACGATGAGGCCAAGGCTACCAAGGTCAAGGAGATCGAGGCTGTCGAGAAGGAGATTGCTGCTGCTCTCCAGCGCGTCTCGCCCACCGCCGAGTACGAATATGTGAGTTTCGCGACCTTTTCGTCGACCGAACGCCGACCGAGCCGCTGACTTCCCTCTCCTCCCGTCCTCCCTATCCCATCATCTCGCACATCTACCACCATCTCCCAACCTCTCTGCTCGACAGGCCTCGTCCAAGCCCGGCTTCACCATCGACCCCAACAGCCCCGCTCGCGACGTCAATGCCATTTCGTTCCCTGGCTTGAACCACCCCGCCACTCAAGCCATCAAGGAGGGCTACTTGGAGAGGAAGAAGAGGTTCACCAAGAGCTACAAGGAGTCATTCTACATCCTTTCGCCTTCTGGTTACCTGCACGAGCGCCGAACCAAGTACGTTCACCCTTCATTCCAACGCCTAGCCTCGCTGACCTCCTTCTTTTTCGCAGCGACCCCGCCAACACTAACGCTCCCGGATTCTCCCTCTTCCTCCCCGAGTGCTCGCTCGGCGCTCCCGCCAAGGAGTCAGACAAGAGTCACAAGTTCCACGTGAGTTTCGCCCCCCTTCGCCCTCGCTCTCCTTGACTTTCCCTTCCGCTCTCGTGCGCCCATGCTGATTCTCTCAAACACGAAAGGTCGAGGGAAACAAGGCTGTCAAATCCTCTTTCGAATCCAAGGTCAAGAACACCCTTCGCTTCGGCGGCAAGGAAATCGCCTACACCTTCCGCGCTCGCACCCACACCGAGATGCTCGGCTGGTGGGAGCTTCTCGACAAGCTCTCGCGCGACACCAAGACCGCCGTCGAGTCCCGCACCCCCGTCGTCGGTAACCCCATCGCCGCCGCCGTCGCTAACGTCGGATACGCTGCTCCCGAAGGCACATCGGTTGCCGAGTCGACCACCACTGCCCCTGCCATCACCACTGAGGTTCCCTCTGGCGAGCTGCACGACACCGTCCCTGCCGGCGAGAACGTCGAGGAGGAGGACGACGAGGAGAGTGGTGGAAGTTCGGCCGAGGAGGAAGAGGAGGAGATGGCCGAGGCGAGGACCGCCCCGAGCACCCCTGCTCCCGTCGACGGTATCGCCTCTCCCCTCGAGTCTGAGGGACAGAAGGCCGAGGTCCTGCCTACCTACGCCGGCAACCCCGGGGGAGTCTCGGTGAGCTTTCGACACCCTCGTTTCGCTCCGATCGCCGTTCGCTGACGTCTAGCTTTCTTCGCAGACCGCTGAGAAGGCCGCTCTCACCGAGAAGGGACCTGTCCTCGGCGAGCCCCTCCCCGTCAACACCTCCGAGAACATTCCCACCGCCTCGACTTCTGCCTGATCGTCTCGCCCGTCTCGCCCTTCACTCTCGCTCTTCTTGCTCTCGATACCTCATTTGTGCTTAGCCCTTCCATCATTCGCTTCTATGGCGAACGTATTTTACCAAATCAAATTTGTTGCATCACACTCATAGTTGGAGGGTCGAGACCGCGAGAGCGCCGAGAGAGCGAGAGTGGAGAATCGCAAGCCGAGCACTCGCCCGAGCTGCTCATGTACAGCGAGCGATATCTTTCGCTTTCGCAGCTCCTTGTACCGAGCACACTCAGCTAGAGCAACACGATAAATCATGACAACAGGTGTACGCAGAAACGCAGGGGGAAACTCGGTTTACACGGCCGCCGATTCCAGAGCGAGACGGCAAGATTTCACGTCGTTGACTGCGAAAGCGGTCAAAAACATCAGCGAGGCTTCGAGACGATGTAATGTTCCAACGGCCACTCACTCCACATCGGATACTGAGCTGCAGCGTAGACGACAATCCGATCATTCGGCTGAGCCTCGTCCACGACGGGATTGCCTAGGGTGAGCGACTCCGTGTGTGAGGTGTAGTGTCGCACGGCATGGAGGTTGTAGAAGAATGGCGTATCTTTGTGAACGACGGCGTAGGTTTGCGGGACGTGGTCGGTCGGTCGAACGAGCGCCACCTCGAAGAACGACGAGGATCCCTCGCGAGTGTTGTGGTGCTCGGGGAAGGAGCTGAAGCCTGTGGAGAGGTAGAGTGTTAGCAAAAGCTATTCATTGGATCAGAGACGGCTCACCTTGATCCCGCGACTCGATAGTAATCCGAATTCGGCGCAGGGAATGCAGCGTTGAACCTCGGGGTAGCGGTGAGGAGACGAGAATGGTGGAGCTCGTCAGATTTCCAGTAACGCCAGCGCGCACTACGATATGCCGAGTCGATACGGTGGTCTCTACTGGCCAGTACTCGCTGCAGCGCCGCCAGAGTCAGCTCTCCGCCCGTCCAGCCGGCGCTCCTCACTAACTCACGCTGCTTCGAGGATGGAAATCGCCAGTTCAGTAGGTAGTAGTTGGGCGAGGAGGAAGAGTGCATGTCGAGCATCGGTAGCAGTAGGGACGAAGGGCTCGGGGTGGAAGGAGGCTAGGAAGCCATCGGCCGATGTCGAGATGGAGGCGCCCATAGGGCGGGGCTGAGGAGTGTTGTATTGGACTGTAGGGAATCCCTTGCGTAGCCACCGTCGCCCAGGAAGCGTGCTCGCCGTTCTACGGGGCGGCGTTCTCGCAATGGCCAGCTGTCGAAGCGTCTGTGGGCTAAGGTAGTGAGCGAGAGGTCTCGAAAAGCACGAGCAGCTTGCAAGTACTCACGAGAGTTTACCAATTGACAGTTAAGTCGACGAGGAGCGAGCTGGAGAGCACTGGACGTGTGTGGAGCTCAGGCGAGCTGATGGAGAGGAGGGCCCAACTGGTGTATCGGAGGAGAGAGGAACAGCTAGCACTGATTCAGTGTCGTTCGATATAGGTCGAGATGAGACGAGTGAGAAGGAGGAGCAAGAGCAACGATTCGACTTCGGCGGCGGTCGTCGTTCGCAGCGGAGTCGACCAAGGTCGCAACGTGCTCGTTTTCGGACGGTTGTTTTGCGAGTGTTGAGCCTCATTTTACAAACAAAAATGGGATGTTGAAACCTAATCAAACCAAGAACGAAACTGTCCCTCGAGGGTATCCTGCGCCGCTCGCCGACGCCGTCGTCTCCTGCTAAGCCCACCTAATCACACATGGCCCTCTCGCAAGTCACCCATAATCTACTGAGCGTACTCGTCGACCGTTCCGCACTCGCAGACCAGGTTCTTGTCGCCGTAGGAGTCGTCGACCCTCGAGACGGTCGGCCAGAACTTGCGGTGACGAAGGCTGGGGACAGCGTAGGCGGCCTCCTCGCGCGTGTATGGGCTGTTCCGAGAGCAGAGGACATGAGCTGAAGTCCGAGCGAGAGGGAGGTGCTCGAGAAGAGCTAGCGAAAGGACAACTCACCGATCCCACTCGACGGCGCTGACGACCTGCTGGGTGTGAGGGGCGTTCTTGATGATATTGTTGGTGCGAGGTTGCTTTCCCGAGGCGACAGCCGAAGCCTCCTCGTGGATCTTGATCATGGCGTCGCAGAACTGGTCGATATCGCGGAGACCCTCACTCTCGGTGGGCTCGATCTGCGAGGAGAAACGGCAAGTCAGCTTTCGCCCCAGAGCGAGCAGATAGCTGGAGAGTACGCACCAACATAGCAGTCGAGAGAGGCCATGAGCAGGTGGGAGGGTGGATGCCAAAGTCCTGTAAACGAAAGAAGAGATCAGCCTCGGCGCTGACGAAAATCTCTCGGACCATGAACGCACCTGAAGGCGCTTGGCAAAGTCCATGACCTTGAGACCGGCCTTGTCGTCCCACTCGGCGAGGTCGATGATGAACTCGTGAGCGCAACGTCCCTTGTCGTTGACGAACTTGACGCGGTAGTGGTTCTCGAGACGCTTCATCATATAGTTGGCGTTGAGGAGGGCTAGCTTGGTCGAGTGAACGAGACCGGAACCGCCGAGCATCTTGATGTAGGCCCACGAGATGGAGAGGATGCTGGCCGAGCCGAATGGACTGGCCGAGACGGGCCCGATGGGGGTCTTGCCGCCGGTAGGGATGATCGGGTGGGTGGGAAGGAAGGGAGTAAGGTGTTCAGCCGTGCAGATGGGTCTGTGTCGAGAAAGGAAGAGTCAGCTCTCGAAGCAAGGCCGAAGAAGCGAGTCAACTCACCCCATGCCGGGTCCTCCTCCTCCGTGCGGGCTAGTAGAGGGATAAAGTGATCGTCAGCGAGTGTAGCGAAATAGGGGAGAGCAGCGACGTACATTCCGAAGGTCTTGTGAAGGTTGAGGTGGCACACATCTCCTCCGACGCGACCAGGGGAGGTGAGACCGATCATGGCGTTGAAGTTGGCTCCATCGAGGTAGACTTGTCCACCGTTCTCGTGGATGATCTGGCAAGCCTCCTCAACACCGTTCTCGAAGACTCCGTAGGTCGAGGGGTAGGTGACCATGAAGGCGGCGAGGTTGTCGCGGTGCTGGCTCGCCTTGGCTCGGAGGTCCTCGAGGTCGAGGTAGCCGGTCGAGTGAACCTTGACGGGGACGACCTTCATTCCTGCCATGACGGCCGACTGTGCGATGGGAGGAGCGATCAGCACGGAACTCGAGGAGCAGGAAGAAGGGAACGGGAACGTACAGCAGGGTTGGTGCCATGAGCCGAGACGGGAACGAGGCAGATGTCGCGGTGCTGGTCGCCGCGCGAGTGGTGGTAGGCGCGAATGACCGAAAGACCAGCGTACTCTCCTTGAGCTCCCGAGTTGGGCTGGAGCGAGCAGCCAGGAAGGCCGGTCATCGTGCTGAGGTCCTGAGCGAGCTCCTGCGAAGGGGAAAAAGGGTCAGATGCCGTCGGGCGCATCGAAGGTCGAGCAGGTAAGAGCTTTGCCGTACCTCCATCATCTCCTTGTAGCCCTGAGCTTGCTCAAGAGGCGCGAAGGGGTGCATCTTGCTGTACTCGGCCCAGGTGAAGGGGGTCATGGAGGTCTGCAAAGCGCGAAACATGAGTCGAGAGGTCGAGCGACTCGAACGCTGTCAAACGTACGGTCGAGTTGAGCTTCATGGTGCAAGATCCGAGAGGACTGCGAGGGAGAGGGAGAAGGGTCAGCAATCGTTCACTCGGCTCGGCTCGCTCGTCGGCGGTCACTCACATCATCGAGTGCACGAGAGAAAGATCCTTGGACTGAAGGTGGTGCATGTAGCGAAGGATGTCGGTCTCGGAGTGGTGGACGTTCCAGACGGGCTGAGTGAGGAAGGGCGAAGTCCTGGCGAGGTGAGCGGGGATGGAGGGCGACTCGATGGGAGGGATGTTGGCGCCGGTGGAAGCGACTCCGAGAGCGGTAGAAGTAGGGCGAGGAGCGGCAATCTTGAGAGTGCTGGCGTACTCGATGAGCGAGTCGGTGGTGTAAGGGCGAGTCTTGCCGCGGTACTTGATGGCGACGAAGACGTTGAGAAGGTCGACAATGTCCTCGAGCGTGTTGCTCTCGTCGAAAGAGATGGCGACGTGGTTCTCGTCGACGGGGCGGAGGTTGATCTGGTTGCGAGCGGCCTCCTCGTGGACCATCGAGGCGGCGGTTCCGTTGAGGCGGATGGTGAGGTTGTCGAAGAAGGTCTCGTTGATGACCTTGTGTCCGAGCTTCTCGATTCCAGCCTTGACGACGCGAGCGAGACCGTGGACCTTCTCGGCGATCTGACGAAGTCCCTCGGGACCGTGGTAGACGGCGTACATCGAGGCGACGTTGGCGAGGAGAGCCTGAGCCGTGCAGATGTTGCTGGTGGCCTTGTCGCGACGAATGTGCTGCTCCCTAGTCTGAAGGGCGAGGCGGTAGGCGGGCTTGCCCTGGGCATCCTTCGAGAGACCGATAAGACGGCCGGGGATCCTTCTCTTGAGGGCGTCGGTGCAGGCGAAGAAGGCGGCGTGAGGTCCACCGTAGGCCATGGGAACACCGAAGCGAGCACTGTTGCCGAAGGCCATGTCGGCGCCCCACTCTCCTGGAGGCTTGAGCATGGTGAGGGCGAGGAAGTCGGTGGCGCAGGTGACGAGTCCGCCGAGCTCGTGAGTGCGGTCGGCGACGGCCTTCCAGTCGGTCACCTCTCCGCGCATCTCGGGGTACTGAACGAGCACGCCCATTAGGTCCTTGTGCTGAGCAGCGTCGCCATCCTCGGCGGAGAGGAGCTTCTTGACGTTGCCGACGACGACCTTGATGCCGAAGGGAGCGGCGCGAGTGCGAACGACCTCGAGGGTCTGGGGAAGGACGCTGCGGTCGACGAAGAAGGTCTTCCTCTTCTCGCGAAGATGACCGAAAGCGATGACCATGGCCTCAGCGGCGGCGGTGCCCTCGTCGAGGAGGGAGGCGTTGGCGATGTCGAGGCCGGTGAGCGAGGTCGTGAGACTCTGGAAGTTGATGAGGGACTCGAGACGACCTGTAGGGATAGAGATTAGTCGTCGGTATATATTTCTCGAGTCTGCTCCACTCACCTTGAGCAATCTCGGCCTGGTAGGGCGAGTATCTGCGAAGCGAGGGTCAGCTGAGGTTCGCAGGGATCGCAGAGGCGCGCGACTTGCTGACTGAACCATCCGTGGTTCTCACTATTGATAGAGAAGGTCAGCGACTGTAGCGATAGCGAAAGATGGATCCTTGACCTACACCATGTTCCGAAGGATTACCGGCGGGACAACCTGGGGTTGAAATCGGCCTCCGAAGGTCAGTTTTGATCATACAGAGTAGCAGGAAACGCGAGACTCACAGCTTGGTGGTATCCCATGCCGATGAACGACCTGAACACCTTGTTCTTTGCTCCCAAGTCCTTGGCGCGGCGAAGGAGCTCCTGCTCGCTCAAGGCGCGAATGGCCTTGTCTCCCTCCTCCGAGACGACGTCCTTGGAGATGCGAATCGACTGAGGAACACACTCGGCAATGAAGGCATCCATCGACTCGAAGCCGAGGTAGTTGAGCATCTTGCCGACGGATTCAGGCTGAGGTCCAACATGGCGACGCGTGAAGGAGTCGAGGGGGGCGAAGATGGACGATTGGGGGACGGGGGTATCGACGGGAGAAAGTCCTGTAGCCAACGAGCGAACCTGCTGCTGAGCGACGGCGGCGAGCGGAGCAGGTCGGGCGAAGGACTGAAGGTGACGGGCTGGCGCTGAGGCCGGGGTTGCGATGAGGGGCGAAGAGGATGGCTTCACGCGCAGAGCGCGGCGCAAGACCAGCATGGAGGGCGTTGGCGGTTGAGTAGGGGGAGGTAGTGGTCAAGAGTCAAGCCGTGGGCCCGCTGGAAAACCCTTTAAAATCCTGTAGGAGACTTGCCTTTTGTTGACTGTTGAGGCGGCTGCTATCTATCGCGTCCACCAAAGGCAGCTGTACGGGAAAAAGTTGGCGAAAAGGTGGGAAACGAGCCGCTTTGACCCTCGAGCGCTTTGAAGAAGGCCCTCGGCCGAGGCGCAACGAAATCGAGAGAACGGCGAGGAGGAGGAGGGGGAGGAGAGTGATCGAGACACCGTCGGGGTAGTTAGAGGGAGGGAAATCGAGTAAGTACCTCGAGTCAAGCTTCGAAATGTAAATTGTCGGAGTTGTAGTCAACGCTGGATTCTTAAACGACAGGAGCTTCTGCAGCGATTCGCTGTGCCTATGTAGCGGGCTTGTCTGTCCTTTCTTCAATAGATGGCGAAAGGCGAGTGAAGAGGGGGAGAGAAAGGGGAAGCGCCGAGAGGATCTCTTTAGGCTTCGCTGCAGGCCTCTCTACACCACGATTACCGAGCGCCAACAATCTAACCTATTGTCACTCTAACAGCCTACGACAAACTCAACTCATCTACTAATCCAGAACAGCGCGATAAAGAGAAGGCGAGAGGATTACTGTAGGGCGAGCGAGAGGTAAGCGTCGGCGCTAAGCGAGCGAAGGGAAGCGAAAAGACTCACGTAGACCTCGAGAATGTACCTCTCTTGCTCCTTGAGGTGCTCAATGTGGGCTTGAGCCTCCTCGACAGTCTTGCCGGCGCCGACGAACGACTTGATGAGCGCCTCGTAGACGTCGGGAACGGGCCTGCGAAGGAGAGAAAGGGGTAAGCATGGGTTCGAGGGGGAGAGAAGGAGCGGCGGAAGAACGAACCAGGTAGGTCCACAGAGGTAGAAGGCTCCATCCTCGAGCATCTCGGCGAGGAGGGCAGCGTCCTCGTTCATCTTGTGCTGGATGTAGACCTTCTTGTCCGTGTCACGCGAGAAGGCGAGTCCAGCGTGAGTGACGATACCCTCGTTGACGTAGGCCTCGATCTCCTCTCTGGATGGGGTGGAAGCGAGAAGTCAGCGCCGAGCGAGCGCATAGAAGCGAAAGAGTCAACGCTCACCCGTAGAGGTACTCCTTGGAGCGGTGACGCGATCCGAAGTAGTAGAGAGCAGGGCCGACCTCGCGACCCTGAGCCTTCTGCCAAGCGCGCTCCTGGATGAAAGCGCGGAAGGGAGCAGCTCCAGTTCCGAGACCAGCCATGATGATGGGCTGGGTGTCGAGAGGAGGAAGCTGTTGAAGCGAGAGAAGAAGGTTAGCGATGATTCTCTAGATACAGGAAGCACTCGAAGCCCACCTTCATGACGGAAGGCTTCACCGAGGCCATGACCTTGTCTCCGACCTTGAGCTTGGAGAGGTAGCGAGTGCACTGTCCGTAGCGAGCGGCACCTGCGATCGAGCAAGCAAGTCAGCAAGAAGAACCTAGACAAGCACGAACAAGAAGAGCTCACCTTGGGGGTTGTTCCACTCAACGGTGACGATGAGGAGGTGAACCGAGTTGCCGACAAAGTTCTGCGAGCTAGCGATCGAGTAGTGACGAGGGTGAATCTCCTCAATCTCGCGAACGAGATCCTCGATGGGAACCTTGGCCGAAGGGAACTGCCTGAGGAGGTCGGCGTAGGTGACGGTATCCATCTCGCTCATCTTCTTGAAGGTCGAGTGACCGTCGGGGCAGGCGATGAAGCGAAGAGCGCGCTCCTCGTTCTTGTCGGTAGCGTAGCGCGAGAGGACCTCGTAGAACGACTTGCCGGGCTTGCCGAAAATGTCGAGGTTCTGCTGGAACAGCTGGAAGACGGTCCTCTGCTCGATCCTCGAAGGGTCGAGGCGCGAGGGAACGCTGATGACAGCCTGAGGGTCGAGGCCGTACCACTTGAGGAAGTCGAGGACCTCCTCCTCGTCGTTGTGACCGTGGATGCCGAGCGCCTCTCCAATGGCGTAGGTGAGGCCGGTACCCTCGGTCGAGAACTCGAGGTGGAAGACGTTGCGATCGTAGGTGTTGGGAGTAAGACGCCTGTTCTCGGTGACGGTGATGAGGAAGTTCTTCTCGGGAAGGTCGGGGCGGAGCTTCTCCTCGAAATCGGCCTCGAGAGCGAAAGCCTCGGGGAAGAGGAGGCGCTGAGCGGGCTGGTGCCACGACTTCTTGGCCTCACCGACGATGGACGAGACGGGGTCGACAAAGTTGCGGTCGGCGTTGGGAGCGGCGGCGGTGGGGATGAGGACGGTGGGGAGGGGAGCGGGCGCCTCGAAGGCGACTCCATCCACGGCCATGGGCTCGTCGGCCCACGAAGCCTCGACGTCGACCTGAGTGATGGCGTTGCGAACGACGCTGTTGATCTCGACGAGCTTGGCGTGGTCCCAGCTGGCGAAGGTGGCGTTCTTCTCGAGGAGCGAGACGATCTCCTTGGCCGAGATGGTCGAGGGGAGGTAGAGGGTCCAGAAGACGATCTCGGCGACGTCAGCCGAGCGGATGCCGAGCGACGAGGCGAGCTTGTCGGTGTCGACGACGAAGAGGTTGTTCTTGCCGCCGACGGCGACGAGAGCCTTCCTGGCCGAGTAGGGGAGCTTGGTAGCGACCTCCTCGGCGGTCCAGTTGGCCGAGATGACAATGCGAGTCTCTGGGCCGACGGTCGAGGTCGAGATGGGCTCGTATGCCTTGAAGACGGGGGCAGGCGACGAGATGAAGAGGAGGGAAGGGTTGGCGGTCGCGGCGAGAGCCGAGACGGTGTAGTCCTTGTTGGCCTCTCCCTTGGCCTCGAGGAGGAGGGTCGACTGCTGGAGACCTCCCTGACGGAAGTTGTCGTAGCTGGTAGCGAGCTTGGCCTCGACGCCAGTGTTGGTGGCAGCGAAGGCGGTGGCGAGGGTGGCGGGGACGGTCTCCGTCTTGCCCGAGGTGGCGTCCAGGTCCCAGAAGACGGCGAGCTTGGCGGCCGACGAGAGGAGGGACTTGAGGGGGGCCTCGGCGCTCGACGAGAGGGAGGCGACGCTCCTGGCCCAGTCCTGGACGGAGGGAACCGACGAGGTGGGAACGGGGAGGGCGCGAACCTTGAGCTTGAGACCCGAGCTGAGGAGCGAGCTGAGGACGTCCTCGTAGAAAGGTCCGGTGGTCTGCTCAGCCTCCTGCTCGGCAAAGACGTGAAGGGTCTTGACCGAGGCGGGGAGGGCGGCCTGGAAGGCCTCGGCGGACCAGGGCTTGACGACGCGAACGACGAGGATTCCGACATCGGCGGCGGCGAGGGAGGCGATGGCAGCCTTGGCCGAGACGGAGTAGGTCGAGGCGGGAAGGACGAGGACCTGGGAGGCGGAAGCCGAGCCGTAGTAGGAGAAGAAGGGGACGGCCGAGGAGATGATGTTGGCGAGGGGAGCATCACCGGTGGTGACGGGGGCGCTCTGCTCGAAGGAGGTGAGCTCGCGACCGGCGGTGAGGCCGTCGAAGACGTTGACGAGGTCGAATCCGGCGGCGTTGACGGCCTTGGTGAGGCTGGTGCCGACAAAGGCTCCCTCAGCGGCGGTCTCGGAGAGGACGACGGCTCCCGACCATCCACCTTGCTCAAGGCTCTTCACTCCCTCGAAGAGAGCGCCGAGGTCAGGGACCTGGGTGAGGGTGACCGAGCCCTCCGAGTCGTTGGCGAGCGACGAGGTCTGCGCCGAGACGTGAACGGCGAGGGCGGGGCGAATGTTGGACTCGGGGAGGGAGAGGAGGGAGGGCACGAGCGAGAGGAAGGACGAAGTGCCAGCGAGGACCGAGATGGGCTTGTCGGCCGTAGCGACGCCCGTCTTGGGCTTCTTGATGCTCGCAGCCCTTGCGCGAGTGGCGCGCTTGGCGGGAACCGAGCTGGCGTCCTCAGTCTCCTGCTCTCCATCCTTGACCTGAGCTCCCTTGGACGAGAAGGCGACGCTCTCAACGAATCCGACGAGCGACGATCCAGCTCCGGCGCGAGTCTGCATCTGCCAGACTTCAGCATCTCCCTCAGCGGCCTTGGTGAGGGAAGCTCCAAAGGCGGCGGAAGGGGTGGTGTCGTAGACGAAGACGGCGGACGAAGCGGCGAGCGAGGCCGACTCGAGGACTTGGTGCAGCGACTGCATCTTTTGAGGCGAAGCGAGCTTGGTCAGCTGTTAAGCTCCGACAGCGTGGGCAGGTAAGAAAAAGTCCTTTCGAGAGATGTAGCTTACTATGATCCGAAAAGAGAGTGAGCGGGAGGTGAGGCGAGGGAGGGAGAGGGTGGCAACGAGGGGGATGTCGAGGCCTGGCGATTGGGTAAGCGGGTCAGCTTTGATCGGCTACAGATTGAACTGCTCTGGGGCTGTAGTTGATCAGAGTACTCACCGGAGAAGAAGGGCGGCAGGAAGGAACCTTTGCCTGAGAGATGAGGAGGGGGGAGAGAAAGAGCGACTCGCGAGGGGCGAAGGCGTGATGGTCTCGAAGTCTCGGCGGCAACTGTAGTAGAGTAGTCAGCAAGTAACTGTAGGTGTTCAAATGACGCTTAAATGTACCTGGGTGCTCAGCGGGAGCTATTAAACTGCAGAAGCCCCTTTCCATGCCCCTCGGCGCGGTGGAGGCGGCGCTCCTTCTCTCTCCTCCGCTTCTCGCCCGCTCGTTATCGCTTTCTCGCTCCTGCTTTTACCTAGCCGTACAGAACGATGAGATCTCTCTCTACACCTGCTCGTACCAAAGTATTCCTCGACTGTGATCCCGGGCGGTGAGCTTTCGATGCAGCCTCAACTCGATTCGCTCGCTTATCTCGTTCTAACACCTCACAGAGACGATGCTGTGGCTATTCTGCTCGCTCTACACCTTCCGGAGATTGATCTCGTCGGGATCTCTTCAGTGAGTCACTCCCCTACAGCCCCTGCGCCTTCGTTATCGCTCATCACCTCTCTCGGTCCACAGGTGCATGGCAACAGCACCATCGATGCCATGAGTGAGAGCCTACTACTTCCTAAGATCTACTCTTGCTTCTTCCTAACCCTCCCCATCCCTCAGCCTACAACGCAGTGCGCCTTCTCGTCTCGTACGGCTCGGCCGAGCAAGCGACCCGAATCCCCGTCTTCAAAGGCAGCGAGTTTCCGCTGGTCGCCGCGCCAAGGACCGCCTCCACAATTCATGGTGCAGATGGTCTTGGAGGCGTCGAGGGCTTGCTGGACATGAGGTAAGCCATGATCGTCGGGCGCTTCAAGTTTGACCTCAGCGCTAGCTTCGTCGCTCCTTCGCCGTCCCCTTACCCTCGCTGATCATCTCGCGCCCACAGCAATGAAAGGGTAGCTCAACAGCAATCCGAGGCGCTCAAGAGCAACGCCATCATCGGCATGGCAGACGCTTGCAAGGCTCTCGCGCCGGGCGAGAAGCTCACCCTCGTCGGCGTTGGCGCCTTCACCAACATCGCCCTCTTCATCTCCGTCTTCCCCGATCTACTACTCGAGAAGGTGTCGCAGATTGTTCTCATGGGTGGAGCTGAGGGTCGAGGTAACAAGGTAATCCCTCTTTCTTTGGCCCTCAGCGATCTTTCCCCCTCGGTGTCGACCCTATCGACCCTATCGACCGAAGAGGGGAGGGGCGAGACATCTCTGACACTATCAAAATCCCACAGTCACCAGTCAGCGAGAGCAACGTATACTGTGACCCTCACGCCGCCTCCATCGTCTTCGACTGCCCTATCCCCGTCGTAATCTGCCCTCTCAACCTCACCCACACCGCCATCTTCACCGACGAGATCCACTCTCTGCTCCTCCAACCCAATCCTACTGCTCCCTTCTCACCCGAGGCACCTCTCCCTCCCGCTGCGAGCGACCTTCGGCTTTCCCTCTCCACCAACTTGACTCATTTTGCTGCCGCCTACAAGCGCAAGTAGGTCTACATCCTCTTCGTGCTTAACTACATTCTCTTCTCGTGACTCGCTCGTGTTCGACGACAGCGCTGACCTCCCTCTTCTCAGATACGGCTTCCTCGGCCCTCCCCTTCACGACCCGCTGACCATCGCCTACATCGCCCGCCCCGAGCTCTTCAAGGGTGAGCCTTTGCTCTTGACTCTAAGAAGCGAGCCTCTCGCTGACCGACCTCACAGGTACCCGCTACCGCGTCGACGTCGAGCTCAAAGGCGATCACTCGGTTGGCGCGACCGTCGTCGATTTATGGGAGTACAAGAAGGAGCAGGTCGATCAAGATCCCTCCAACTGGGGTCGAAAGGGGAAGAATGTCCTGATCCTGGAGGAAGTGGATGTTCCCGCCTTCTACAAGCTCTTCCTCGAAGCCGTGGATGCCGCCGACAAGGTCTGCCCCATTGGCGCTCGGTGATGCAGCTCTTGGAATTCGCTGTAGCCTCGTGTTGATAAATTGGAAATCGTTACTATGTTCACAAGCAAGTTAAGGCTACAAAGAGGGTATAACAGGCTACAGGTCTATGTTCGTAGGGCGTTCGGCGTTAGGTCGTCGAGTAGGTCGTTCGTTCGTGTCGTTTTCCAAGTCGTTAAAGGTCGTAAGCGCGAGGGCTTTATGACTTCTTGAAAGCAAAGTCTCCGACGTAGGCCTTGACCGCGCTCATACCGCCTACGAAGAAGGTGAAAATGGGTCAGCACGAGCGCCGAGGCAACGCCGAGATCGCTCGCCGCTGATGGGAGGAGTCCGAAGCAAGGAGCAAGTCGACTCACTGGTTACAGCACGGTAAGCCCCAGCCTTGAGGGAGGCGCTGGATCCCATTTGACCCTTGGCGCTGTACGAGAGCAGAGTCTTCTTGCTCGCGGAGTCCACGGCCTTGTACGAGAGTGTCCCACTGGATCCAAACTTGACCTTGAGCGTATGGGAGACCGTCTTCCCGGTGAAGCTTGAGATGGGGATCGAAGCGCAGGAGGAGCATCCGCGAATCGAGTCCTGGACCACCGCCTTTCCATTGACGGCGCCCAGGGAGAGGATGTAGCCTCCGTTCCCGTCGCGGCGGAGGAGTTGGAAGAGGTGGAAGAAGGTTCCTGAGGTCGAGGTGCCGGTGGAGAGGTAGGACTTCCAGGTGAAGGTCCAGGTGGAACCCTGCAGGAATTGGAAAGAAGGGAGGGAACGCCGAAAGTCAGCGTTGCTCGTTCTTTAGGGTCCTCTGAGGTCCGAAAGGACAGAGCCGCGGAGATACAAAAGACTACTCACACTAGCAGCCAACGGCATCGAGTACATCTCGATCCTCTGACGAGCACTGGCGCGCTTGACGAGCGCCGAGCTGTCCTCCACTTCGACGGTCATTTCCTCGTACTCGGGTCCGCCAATCTCGGCAGGAGCGAGGAAGGGGGAGGTCTCGGCGTAGTAGGCGTCGGAGAGGGTGGTCTGATGGTGAGAGTCGTCCGAATCGGCGAAGATGGAGTCGTCCGAGAGGGAGCGAGAGGCGAGGTTGCCGGCCGAGTTGAGGAGGACTTGGTAGCAGGACTGTAGGGCGACGAAGGTTAGCTCGGTGTAGCGTTACCTTCTGCAATCTCTACTCACGCTAATCTTAACGGTGCTCGGGCAGCCACCTTGGATGAGCTTTCCACTCGACTGCCACGAAAGAGTCTTGGAGATGGCGCCGCTCTTCATCCCATTACCGGAAGCAAGGACCTTGGATCGCTTCTCCAATGGAGCGGCGACAACCAGCGAGGCGAGTGCGAGGAGGGAGGTGAAGGGAACGAGCATCGTCGGGCGAGGTCGAGAAAAAGGGGAAGGCTGGTTCGACGGCTCGGTTCGTTTGAGGCGTGAGTTCGTCCTTCGTGTAGATCGTGTGGCGTAGCAAGAGAGATAGAGAAGGAAGAAGAAGAAGAAGAGAAAGGAGCAAGCTCGTTCTGCACCTCAAAAAGCTGGCAAAGCCCCCCTCCCCGCTCGGCGCCCCCTCGCAGGTTCAGCGCAGAGCACCCTCCTTTCTCGGCCGCGTTAACTCCCGCCCAGCTGGAGTTCAAACTCAAAGAAACCCTTTGCAATGCGATTGAAAGGTGAATTCGAGGGTCATTTGAGAGTCTGGGGCGCCTCGACGTGCGAGACAGGTTGAGGCGCGTGCCTTCTTGTTGAGCTGATTCGCGACAGCTTGAGAGCTCGTTGGAGCAGCAGTGGAAGGAGAGTAAGCTCCTACCGTAGGTTGGACCTCAGGAAGTAGAGCAAAGTACGGTCAGAGCCAGCAAAAAGCGCGAGAAGTCAGTGAGCTGCTCGGCTTGACTTTTTTGAGACATGGGGAAGAAGCAAAGCTGTAGCCGAGCAAAGAAGAAGAGCGATCGAGCTTCTGCTTGAGGGTGTTGACTTCCTCGCGTGAGAATGACCAGGTGAGCAAGTCGGTGACTGCGAGAGGGAGACGAGCTTGTGAAAGAGTGAGAAGGAGAAATGGGGGAGCTGAGCCGAGCGAGAGAGAGGTCGAACTGCTCCGAGTGAAGGTCTCTCCTTCAGACGTCGAGTCGGAGAGAAAGCAATCCTCCTGTTCCCTCGGAGAAGAGAGCTAATGACCTGCAGCAGTCGAGCTCTGACTAGCTCGTCGCCGAAACTCAGCCTCGGCAAACGAACAGACGACACCAGCTCGCCAGCGCTCAGAGGTGTCTCTAGAGATAAGATTAGAATCACAGATGAATATGCTACATCGCCCCTACGCCTAGTTGGTCCTCGTCGCGGTCCCTGTAGCGCAAAGCGGTCAGCTCGGCGTCGACTTCTCGCTCGGCGAACAGCAACACTCGGCGAGGCGGATCGCCATGTCCTCCAGCGAAAACGGTCAACTCACAATCACCAATCCAAACGCTAGCAGGAGCGACTCCCGTCACCGAAGCGCGATACATGCCCGCCTTGAGCGAAGCCGAAGCTCCCACATCGCCGAGCCTCGAGTACTTGATGAGCGAAACTTTTGGCTTGCCCGACTCGACTGCAGAGTAATTGATGGAGCCTCGAATGCCATATCGGATGATCATCGTGTGAACGACCACCTTGTTGAACCAATTGCTGCAAGGGAAAGAGGGTCAGCGAGCTTCGGCGATGAGATCGAGCTCGACGCACGAAACGGGAGTGCTGGCGCAGATGTTGTTGCTACCGCAGGGCTTGACGTTGTCGCGGATTTGGACTTGCCCTTGACGGAGATCCATGGTAACGGAAGCTCTGAGAAAGGAGGAGGGGGTCAGCTTGCGCCGAGGCGAAGGCGACGGGCGAAAGGACTCACCCGCCGCAAGCATCACGACGGAGGATTTGCCAGATGTGGTTGAAGTTGTCCTGTAGGTAATGGAGAGGTTAGCTTCTTGTCTCGGTTGAGAGGGGAGTGAGGGAGCGAGGGAGCGGCGGAGGAAGCGAGGATGGAAGGGAGGAAGAGAGACCTACGCCGGTGCTGGTGGTACCGTAGCGAGTCTTCCAGGTGTACTTCCACGTCTGTCCAGCAGCAGCTCCAGGCCACGAGAGGAACTCGATACGCTGACGAGGGGAAGGAGGAGGAGGGGGCTCGGTGCCGTTGCCTCCGCCGCTGCTACAGTTCTGCACCACTTGACGCGCCATGAGCTTCACATCGGCAAAGTTGGAAGAGTAGGCCGCGGGGAAGGCGTTGAAGTAGGCTTCGAGGTTGTCGTCGTCGGCCGCGGCGAGGTTCTCCCATCCCTCTTGTGTGGTAGGTGCCGCCGAGAGGGTCTTGAGCTTGGAGTTGTAGTCGGTGGCGGTGGTAGATTGAAGGTTGGTGCCAACTCCTCCCAGCTTGAGCGAGTAGCATTTCTAAGAGATGAGGAGATGCCAAGCCGGCGAAAGGTCAGCTCATCTTTCGCGGCGTTTGGAGGAGCTGCAGCTCATGAAAGCTCACCTTGATACCCCAACTGCTAGTACATCCACCGGAAGCAAGGAAACCAGAGCTCTGCCACCTCAAAGTGGAGGAAATGCTCCCTGACTCGAGGTAATTGCCCGCGGCGAGTTGAGTCCAGGCTTCGGCGCCGGCGACGAGGCTCGCGAAAGCAGCCACGGTAGGGAGCATGAGCATCATGCGTAGAGGTTGGGAGGGGAGAAACGAGAGGTGGACGAAAGGCAAGAAGACAAGGAGCGCAAAAGAACGGGAGACAAACAAGCTCTGGCTCTCATTCCTCCCCATCCCGGCCAGCAGCCCTTCGGTCCATCTAAGATCGAGACCCCGTCGCCTTGTTATCGACCCACGTGAATGGTAGGCTGCATTCTCTGCGATTAGGCTGCATTGCAGCTCATTAGCACCACCGCAGTAGGTGGAGGAGACGAAAATGAGGCAAGATGGCTCAGTCCGGCCGCTGCGACGAAACAAGAGTGACGACGAGAAGAGGGAGACGCGAGTCGAGTTGAATGAAGTGCAAACGCGCTGAGAAGCGTGTACGAATGAGGTGCAGAGCAGGACCAAGTAGCTGAGCAGAGTGAGATGAAGGAGCGAAAGAAGCGAAGAAGGAGGAGGATCGAGCTCAAGTTGGCGATTCGAGGAAGGGAAGAGGAGAGGGTCGAGCGAGCAGGCTCTCTTCGCTTCCGACCACATCGGCTTCGCACTTTGCTGCTGGACAGCATCCACTTTTCTGTACCTCAACAGACTACCAACTCTCCCTGTACCTCTCTATCAGCTCACCACTGGACACCAGCTCGACTCTCGCCCTCTTTCTCCTCTCGCCTCGATGGACGACAACGAAGAGCTCCTCGGTTTCGGCTCGGACGACGAGCACTGCTCAGCTTACTTGGAGCTCTCTCAACAGGCCCGAGTAGCTCAGCCGCCACTCGGAGGAGAGCAGAGGAGCAGCCAGAGGGGTGCGTCCTGGGAGCGAGTCGAGGGAGCCGCGCCGCTCGGTGGGAAGGCTAGCAGGGAGCACCAGCGGATGAGAGGAGATGATGGGCTTCTACTCTTGGACGATGAGCCGCTCTACGGCGGTAGAGGTGGATCAGGCGACGAGCATCGAGGAGAAGCTGCTACTGCTCGGCTCGACGAGGACGACTGGATCATGTCGGACGTCGAGGAGGCTTCGCCAGTACCAACCAAGCGTGAAAACGTACTCTCGACTCCCGAGGTCGCCACTCACAAGCCTACAGCTCTCCGACCAGTCGCTTCGCCGACTCCTCCCCTCAACGCCGAGCTCCCCTCCCGCTCTCCCATCCCCCCTGCTCACCCATCTCAGCCTCCTCACCCACCCGTTCAGCTCGATCCTTTCGTCCTCCTCGATCGACTTCCTACCATCGACGAGTTTCTCGCCGCCCATCAACCAGTCGGCGCTGTCAGCCTCGACCGAACCAACACTCTTCCTCAGCGCAAGGACGACTTGTTCGACGTTGCACAGGTAGCAGAGTCCCTTCCGGAGCCAGCGGCAGCTTCGGGAAGCTCGGGACCGCGTGAAGAGATGCGTGAGGTGCAAGCGGCGTCGACTTCGGGGCCGACGGGGATGGGTGAGGACGAGAGATCGCGGTCGAAGGGCAAAGGGAAGCGAGATGGAGGGGTCGAGCAGAGGAAGGATAAGAAGAGGAAGCTGGATGCTGGTCATTCGGATGCCTCGGCTCGCTCGAAGGACAGAGGAGGAGGATCTCAGCCCTCGGCGAGCGCCAGCCAATCTGCGCAGGTGTCGACTCCCCAGCTGGTGAGTTGCGCTACTCTAACGTATCCCAGCTTCAACCACTAACCTCCTCTGCCTTCGCAGTCCAACGCTATGCCCACCCTCGGCGACCGTTTCCCCTCCCGCCTCGCTCTCCTCACCGCCGTCTCCTACGCCTCCCACTCACTCGGCTACACCTGCAAGATCCTACGCTACGCAAACTCTTTCTCCTCCTCCATCAAGATCGGCTGCCCTCTCCATCTGCCAGCAGGACCCAACCGCTGTCCGGCCAACCTCAACGCTTCGCCGAAGGGAGAGAACGGCGAGTTCGAGGTCACCATGTGCTCGATGAGGCATAATCATGAGGGCAGGGATTTGGGGGAGTGGAAGCCGCCGAAGGAGAAGCAGATGAAGAAGCAGGAGAAGAGGAAGCGCCAGAGGGACGAGGAGCAGGCGGAGGGCGAAGAGGGAAGCTCGCAAGCGAGGCCTTCGCAGCCGGTGTCGTTGCAGGCGGAGCAGGCGTCGCTCGAAGCGACTAGCAGTACTCTCCGACCTCCTCGTCGCTTCGATCAAGACTTCTCGCCTTCGCCCGCACCTCCGACTCTGGCACCTCGGCGCAATCCCTCTCCCTTTCCCTCCCGTTCTTACGCTACGACATCCCTCGACCTCGCGCCTTGGACCCCTCAGCGCCACTACCAGTCTCCCTCTCTCCCGCTTCAGCACCGTCGATCAGTAATGCCAGCTTCCCACCCTCGTATCCCTGCCTTCTCGCCCTCCCTCCCAGCCGCTCCCCCTCAGCCCAACCTCTTCGGCCTTCCACCATTACCACCAGCACATTCCCTCTCTCAACCCTCTCTCCGCGATCTCGATGACCCCCTCGCCCTCGTCTTTGGCTCATCGACGACCAGCGCACCCCTCCCGCTCTTCCCCTCCGACTCGGCGCCGGCTCGTTCTCAGCAACAGGCTCGCTTCCCCCTCCCGTTATCCTCGCCTGCACCTCCACTACTCCCAGCATTGGACCTCCCTCCACTTCTTCCTCCCTCCCAAGCCCGTCTCCCTCCTCCCGCCGCTCCAGCGCCGAGCGGTGTCGACGCCGAGCCCTCGCAAGCAGAGATGGACGCCTTTTTCGGGTTCAAGGCTCCCGTCATTGAGCCTGACCCGGAGTTGGATGGCGTTCCTGTGCAGATCGAGGAGGAGGAGAAGGATGGACCGAGGTTCTCGGCGGAGGAGAAGGGGAAGGGGAGAGCTGTGGTTGAGATGGAGGGTGTGGAGGAGGAGGAAGAGGAAGAGGAGAACCTTGATGGAGAGCCGTTGGTTGAGGATGGGGGAGCTGAAGTGCAGGAGGCGATCGTCAAGGAGGAGGAAGGCGCGTCGACGAGCGAGGAGAAGGAGGAGCCTTGGCAGCTTCAGCCGATTCCTGCTCTCTCCCCAGAGACCGGTGAGCCCATGACGTCCGAGGAGAAGAGGTGGGTCTCTCCTTCCGCCCCTTTGTCGCGAGCCTTCGCTGACCTCTCGCCCCTGCGCAGACTCGCCATCATCGACTCGCTGGAGCGCCTCGTCGTCTCCATCCTCTTGCAACTCATCAACGCCGTCATTCCTCCACCTCCTCCGTCTGCTACCCACGGGAAAGCGGTCAAGCAAGCTCAGTGGACGCCAAAGCCTATCGTCGTCAAGTTGGCGAAGCGCGGTGGAGGAGCAGGGTGAGCTTTCTCAACCGTCAGCGCTCGCTTGAGCTCGAGCTGACTCTCCCTTTCCTCCAGAGCCGATCCTTCCCTCGAGCAAGAGACTAGTGAAGTCAAGACCCGTCGTCTCGTCTTCCCTCGCTCCTGCGGCGGACAGAAGGACAGCTCTCCGCGTCTCGGCGCTCGCGAGCTTGGTGAGTGGTTCTCGTTCGTCTCAACTCCAGCCACGCTGACCTTTCCTCGCGCACAGCCGCTTTCCTCAAGGTCGTAGAGACCATTATCGACGGCCTCAAGAACCGTACCGTCTCGACCAAGCGCGACATCTTCTACCGCAGCGTTTCGCTCTTCGTCAAGCAAGCCGTGGTCGACTCGGTACGGTCTCAGACGCGGCTCTCGTCCTCTACACTACTTCTCCTGACCAAATTGAACCCCTCGCAGATCGTCGAGGACATCGCCGCCACCCTCCGCGTCCGCCGAGGCGAGCTCAACGTCGTCGCTGCTTCCAAAGGCCTCTTCGCTGGGCATGTCAAGATCACGACGACCGATGGCATCGTGCTTGAGGGAGGAGTACAGGCGGGCTCTCTTCCACCCTTCTGTCACTGACTCTCCGCCGAGACTGACCCTCCGCTGGGAGATAGGGCGCGTTGATCCCGCCTTCGCAGATGATTGAAAGGATTGAGGTGGATGAGGTGGAGTGGGTGTTGATTATTGAGAAGGAGGTGAGTTTTGGCTATCTTCCGTCTCCGCGAACAGCGAGCTGACCTTCCTCCTCGATGAGGACAGGCCGTCTTCCACTCGCTTTGCTCGGCCGACTTTCTCGCGCACGACCAACTTCCTCACGGCATCATCCTCACGGGCAAAGGCTACCCCGATCTCTCGACCCGCGAGCTGGTCAAGCGTCTCTCCGTCGACTACCCCTCGTACGTCCCTTCCCTTCCTCCTCACTGACCCGTCGCCCACCCCTCGGCGCACGCAGGCTCCCCCTCCTCTGCCTCGTCGATTCCGATCCACACGGCCTCGAAATACTCTCGACCTACAAGTATGGATCCTCTGCTCTTGCGTTCGATCGAGCGAATTTGGCGGTTGAGGGAGTTGAATGGATGGGAGTCAAGGGGAGCGAGTGGGATCTGATGGGAGTGAGGAGGGAGGAGTTATTGGCGTTGAGCTTGGGGGATAGGAAGAAGGCGTTGAAGATGTTGAAGAGGGAGTGGTGGCCTGTGGAGTGGAGGTGAGCTCTTCTCTGCGCCTTCTGAACGAGCGCCGAAGGCTGACCGACCCTCTCCTCCCGATTTCTATAGACGCGAGCTCGAGTACATGCTTCACATCCAACGCAAAGCCGAGATCCAAATCCTTCTCACCAGCAGCCCCAACTCCAACGCCTTCTCCCAGCACTCCCAATCGACGCAGCCTTCGCAACCCTCTCAGACTCAATCGACTTCCTCCTCCTCCTCTTCTGTCGGCGGTCGCGCTCCTTCAAAGTTGGTCGAGTATGTCGTGCAGAAGCTGATGAAGGTTCTGAATATCGAAGCTTGAGCCTGTACCTATTGTGTGTTGCATTGCTATTGCTTTTCTCCCGTCTCTTCGAGGTTCGGCGAAGGACTCGGAGCTGTGAGCAGGAGCGACAGCTCTGAGGGGCAGGAGAGGCTCTCCATGAGTCAGAAGTGTACCTTTAGCTCGAGAGCAACCTCGAGACCTCTCAGCAAGGCTTTCATCTCTGCACCTCGAGTTCGCCTCGACAGCAGTGATGCGAAGGGCGAGCGAAGGGGTCGAAGCCAGGAGAAGGTCCGTTAGGAGTGCAAGCGAGCGAAGGAGGTTACAGAATGATAGTAGCTCTCAACAAGTGTGCTGTAGCGCAACCAACCTCGTTGCGGGTCGATTCGCGCGCCCCTTTGAATCGACTTGAAAGCGGAGAAGCGCCCGCCGCTGGGCTTGACTTCCTACCACATCGCTTCACAGCACACTTCTGCACTTCAGCACCAACCCGTTTCCCCCGTTCCCCCGTCCCCGTTCCCCCTCAGTTCCCCTCTTCTAGCCAGTCACTTCAAGGCTCAGCTCCCTCTCTCACCTTCCACCGCGTCACCTCTCTCAGTCAAGTCAACGATGAGCGACCACCCCGTTACCGATGCCGTCGTCGCCGCGCCCCAGGAGGTTGGGTACAAGGTGAGTCTCAGCTACACCCCTACAGCTTCATCCGATCCGATTCGATGCAGCGGAACAAGAAAACCGGCGAGGCGGGCTGAGCTGAGAGACTGACTCGATTCGTTCGCTTCCCACCGCGATTCTGCTGCACGATAGACCTTCGTTGGAAATCTCGCCTTCAGCACCACTGGCGAGGACCTCAAGGAGATCTTTGGAGCCGTCGGAGAGATGTGAGTTGGTCCCTCTCGTCTCGTCGTCTCATGCTCGCCTCTCGTTCGAGGCGGAGACTTCGTCGACTGTGGACTCGTTGGCTGACCTTGTTCTATCGCACACAGCTCCAACGCTCAGGTTATCAACCGTGGAGCTCGTTCCCTTGGGTGAGTCTTTGCTCGATATCGCAACGAGGGGAAGCGCGATGGGGAGGGCGGGTTGCGCGGGAGTGTGGTCGATTCAGGTGCAGCGATATCGGCAGGAGAGCGCGCGATGCAGAGGGATCGTCTCGATGATTCCCTACAGCTCGATGGCAGCTCTCGGCGCACCCCAGCTCTCGTGCGGAGCGAGGTGCGCGTGGAGCTCTCCGCCTCCAGCACGCGACTGTCCAGCAACCTCACTCTACCCTACACGAGCTAACCCGTTTCTCCCGTCCAACAGCTACGGATTCGTCACCTTCTCGACCGAAGCCGATGCCATCAAGGCCGTCTCGCAGCTCGACAAGTCTGAGCTTGCCGGACGCCAGATCAACGTCGAGTTGGCCAAGCCCCCTACCGCTACCGCCGCTGGTCGCATCCCCAAGGCCGCTGCCAAGGCTGCTGTTCAGCAGGGAGCTACCGAGGGAGAGCAGGTCACCGAGGGCCAGGGTGAGGCCAAGCCCAAGAAGAGCAAGTCGAAGAAGGTGCGTTTCGCTTCTCTCTTCGTCGTACCCACGTGAAGCTGACTCGTCTGACCCATTCGCAGCGCGCTCCCAAGGGCCGTCGTCCCCGTGCCGACGCCGAGACTGAGGAGGCTGGCGACGCTCCCGCTCCCATCGAGGGCTTGACCTCCTCGCTCGCCGCTACCAACCTCAACGCCGACGGATCTGCCCCCGCCCCTTCCTCGGCCCCCAAGAAGCGCAACGGACGTCGTGGACCCAAGGCCGCGGCCCTCAACGCCGATGGAACCCCCGCCGCTGCCACCACTCCCGCTCCCCGCCGAGGACCCCCCACCGGCGAGCCTTCCAAGACTCTCCTCTTTGTCGCCAACCTTCCCTTCTCGGTCACCGACGAGGCGTTGGCCAAGGTGTTTGAGGGTTACAAGCTCGCTTCGGCTCGCGTTGTGACCAAGAAGTTTGGACCTAGCGAGGGCAAGAGCAAGGGCTTTGGATTTGTCGATTTCGAGAGTGAGGAGGAGCAGCAGAAGGCGTTGAATGGATGCCAGGGTAAGGAGGTGGAGGGTAGGGAGATTCAGTTGAAGGTGGCGATTCAGGAGGAGAAGAGGGAGAAGAAGCAGGAGGAGGAGAAGCCTAGTGTCGAGGCTAATGGAGTCGCCCCTGCCCCTGTGGCACCCAAGGCGGAGGAGAGCCTGAAGGAGGCCGAGGCTACCATCGTCGCTTCGTAAAGAGGTGGGTCTTTCTTACTCTCCGTCTCTCCGACGAGAGCCTTGCTGACCTTCCTCGCCGCTCGCAGACAACCCACCCTCTCCCCTCGTCTCAAACCCCCCGTACTTCCTATCTTCTCACATCGTAACAACCCCCAAATCTAGCTGCCACTTTGTCGGCATAGCAAACCTCAATCCAAATGAAGTTCAAATAACCAAAGCACGAGCAGCGGCGAAGCGAGCGAGCGGACGAGCGACGAGGGGCCAAGCGAGGGTGGACAAGAGAACAGGCAAGCGTAGGGGATGCTCAGAGAAGATTTCGGGGGCACCAGGACGGCATAGTCGGTCGTAAGACCTCTACAGAGGCAGGCTCCCCGATTCTCGGCGCTCCAGCTCGGCGAAGAGGTCGTCTGTTCGGTGCGCCTTCGCTCGAGTTTCTCGCATCCTGCGGTTCGGTGGCGCGAATCTCAATGCACTGCACTTCACTTCACAAGCCCATCTCGCTCGAAAGCAAGACACCTATCGCCCTGCAGAGCGCCACCAAAAAAAGTCAGCTCGCTGCGAAGGGTCTGAACGACGAGGGAGCGACTCAACGGCAAAGCCAGCCTTCCTAGCGATACAACAAAGGTCACGGATATTCTCCTCTGCTTCCTCCAGCTCGCTCAACGAGACATGGCCACCTCCAACTCCTTCAACGCATCGGCGAGCTCTCCGCCCTTGTTCGCCAGCTCCTTCGGCGGCGCAGGCTTCGGCTGAACGAGCGGCGATGTTTCCTACAGCGCCAGAGAGTCTAGATCAGCTTCTGTACCTTATCACAGGTCCCCTAGCCGTCAGAAAGGCGGCCAAAAACGCACCTTTGCGGCCTCCTGCACGAGCTCATGCCTCCAATCCTGCTCCGTGCCATTCATCCCATCCCTAGCAGTAGCGTCCCTCGCTTTCTGAGCTTCCTTCTGCTTCTTGGTGCGCAACTGAGGTTGGACCGAGGATTTGAGAGGTAGCGAAGAGGTGTGAGAGCGGATCTTGGGCAGTAGGGAGGTCGAACGACCTTTTTTGGAGGGTGGGGGACGCTGTAAAGTGTTAGAGTGTTAGGAGAGGGGTTTGTAGAGCTACATAAAAGCTGCGAACCTTCTTGTTGGTGGGAGGCATCGTTGAGGGAGGAGCGAGAGCCGACTTGGGCTTCGCGCGCTGCAAGTCAAGTCAGCTCGCTCTCGCTCCTACCGCTCACTCGCTGCTTGGCCAACTTCAACTTGGCTACAGCTTCATCTCAAGTACAGAGCTCTACTCGCCCACTCTACCGCCCTACACACTCACCTCTCTTGCCCCTCCAATGCCTCCTCGCAAGACCAAATCGAAGCCGAAAGCTCCCAAGCCCATCTTCTTCGGCCCTCCCCTTCCACCTCCCATCTCAATCCCCACTCCCACCGCGCCAGCCGACCCTTCACGTCTCCCCGCCGGTCAAGCAGGCGAACTCACCTCGCTCAACGCTGCTGATCTCGGCTCCCAGGAGGGAGGGCCGGGAGGAGCGGGCAAGAGGAAGCGCAAGTCGAGGCCTAGGAAGAAGTTTAAGGGTGGGAATGGATGGGAGGATAATCGAGTGGAACCTGAGCCCCATGAGGAGGATGTTGAGAGGTATGATCCGTGAGTCGCGCTTCTGGAAGCAGCCTCGCGGCAAGAGCTGACCGCTCGGCGAGGGTGTAGGGCTCTTCCTTTTGATCTGAGGATGTTGCGCGCTATCGACGAATGGCGTTCTCTCCGTGCTCTTCCCTGTGAGTTCTCCCTCCTCGCCTCTCAAGACGCCCGCACTGACCTCTTTCCCTCTCTCGGCGCTGCCCCCATTGCCGTTTCATCAGTCGACCTCAAGCTCAACTTTGACTCGGTCCTCATGCACTTTGAGATGGATGTAGCTTCATTGAGATTGAAGTATGGGAGGCAGTCGCTCAGGGGATACAACCCCGACGAAGGCGAGTCCGAGGAGGAGGGAGATGGGGGCAGTGACGACGAAGGCGAGGAAGAGATGCACAAGTTGGAGGGCAATGAGGAAGAGTGGGCGAGCGGAAGGTTCAGCGTCGAGGTGATTGCCAAGTGGTTGGATGATAGGGCGAACGACGGGTGAGCTCTCGAGGCGAGACGAGCCTACGCCGAGCTGACCCCTCCCCTCCTCGTCGACAGATACACCCCGACGCTCACCGCCGCTCCTCAAGTCATGGCCAACTTCCTTCGTTTCCTCATCTCTCGCAACGTCCTCCCTCAACACAACACCAAGGTCCAAGCTTCGATCCCGATGTGCGATCAGGCAAAGTTGCAGCGTGGGCCTTTCCCTTCCTCTCCTTTGCCGCCGCGCTCGCTGATCTCACTCTTCCCTCACAGTGCCCGCGACTTCTTCCATCTCCAAGATCCTCCCTCCCCCTTTCCACCGCGCCCTGCACACCCTCTTCCCCTCCTCCGACTCGACCCTCTCCTCCCCCATCGCCGAGCACGACGCCGCTCCCTCCGACCCGACCGAGACTATCCCCGACCTCGTCCCCGCCGCCGCCTTCGTGGAGGATACCACCGATGTCAACCTCGACGCCGATACTTTGCCACTCAATCTCTCGCTCGAGGGATGGCCTACTGCCGTCGAGGGAGAGGGAGGGGATCCGGCGATGCAGGCGTTGGAGGAGCAGAAGAGGAAGCTGGAGGGTATTAGGAAGGCTTTGGAGGCGGAGGCTAAATCTGTTGAAGCGTGGAAGGAACCGAGGATCAAGGAGGAGGATGCGACGGCGGAGGTGAGGGGAGTGTTGAAGCGCTTGGGTTACGACGTTGATGCGGAGGGAGAGTGGAGGATGGTGAAGTCGGAGAGGAGCGCTAGGACTGTGTTGGCGTGGGAGAGTGTTCCTACTGCCTCGAGGGGAAAGGGGAAGGAGGGGGTCGAGGAGAGGACCATCGTTCGCTTGCTGCTCGGACCTCATCTCGTCGATTTCCCCGTCACCGCCTTCTCCAACTCGTTCACCGACTCGGACGCCTCCTCCCTCGAACAACACATCACCCTTCACCTCGATCTCTCCCCCTCGGCCCTCAAGCACCTCGTCCACGCCCGCACCCTCGTCTTCGAAGCCGACCTCTCCTGCATCTCCTTCTTCCCTTCCCCTTCCACCACCTCCACCTCCACCACCAGCTCCAAGCCCGTCTGGTTTCCCATCTCCATTTACCGTATCCTTCCTTCTTACTGGTCGAAGATTGGCGAGAGCTTGAGGGACGAGCCGGGAAGGCAGAGGGATTGGGACGGCGAGTGGGAGGCGCCGGGGGGGATGGAGAGACATTGGGTTGAGCCTGAGGAGAAGAAGGAAGGGGAAGACAAGTTAGAGATTACGGAGAAGCGCGAGGGCGACGGGACGGGTGGCGGAGAGGCGAAGGGTCAAGAGGCGGCGAGCGCCGAGGGAGCTTGAGATTCGGACTGGAGGTTCGGGATTCCTGCTTGCGCTTAGTACTCCGTCATATAGTCGTTTCGTTTCCTGTAACATTTGACATTGGTTCAGTCAGTTCTCGGCTCTTGCCTTCAGTCGCCGCTGCGAGAGCATCGCCGAACTCTCTCGGTCGAGCGTGTTCTGCTGAAAGAGGCAGCTTCTTCGTTTCGCTACATATGCTGCTATGCAAAAGCTGATATAAAGAACGTCCGTAGACAAAAAAGGGGGTCATCAAAAACTATGTACAGCGAAATGGGGAGGAGGGGGGGGGGATTGAGGGCTACAGAGGAAGGGGTTACAGCGTCGATGTGACGAAGGGGGGTATCTAATCGAGGAACGAAAGCTCTAGGGGTATGGAGAAGGGTGGATTTACAGACACTTCCCTCCCATGAACCGCCAGCCCTTGAAGCAGGAGGCGATTTGACATTCGGAGTTGTGGCACTCGACGTTGAGAGCTCCGGGGCTAATGAGGTGAAGAAGAGGGTAAGTAAGAGTGATCAGAAGAGATGAGCAACTCCTCGACGTACATAGCAAGGCAGTTGACGCCACGTTGACCTTCGCCGACGCAGCCGCCGCCTGTTCGGAGATGAAAAAAGCTCGGTCAGCTCGAGTTCGACCGCTCTCAAACAAGCCGAGACAATATCAACGTACAAGACATAAGACTGGAAGTAACATCCAAGCACTCGAAGCCGCCGCTAGGGAGAGCGCAGGCGGTCTCGCCAGTGGGGCAGCTGTTCTTGATCCTCTCGCTGGTCTTCGGGCTCGCGGCGGCATCGAGAGGTCTGAAGACCTCCTGGTGAGCCGCTACGGCCCTCGCGGCATGAGGGTGCTTGGGGACGACCGCCTTCTTCTGCTTCCTCGACATGCGAGCGCGAGCCGAGGTGGCGAGCACACACCCTCCAGCGCCGTTCGAGACGTAGCCGGCGGCGCAGGTGCAGGTCGAGGTGAGTCCGGAGCCAACGGGAGTAATGACGTTGGGAGCCTGGCAGGTGTTACGAGGGATGCAGACGCCGCCAGTGGTCTGGAGAGCAGCGAAGGATCAGCAAGAGCTCGGCGATGATTCGTCGCGCAAAGACGAGAGAAGCGAGGACGTACAGCAAAATAGTCGGCGGTGCAAGCGCAGGCGCAAGTTCCAGGTCCACCGCAGATGGGCTCGGCGCCAGCGGGGCACTACAGGACGAGCGAAAGAAGGAGGGAGTCAGCGTTCGGTCCCTTCGCAGACAGTTTCAACGGGGCTGCAGGGACATACAGAAGGGCAAACGCTTTGAGATTGGAGCTGTGAGTTTTGAAAAGTAGAGGAAGAGGAAGGTCAGCAAATGTTCGAAGAGTGCGCAAAAGTGAAGCAATTCGGCGCCTTACGACGTTCGTGATCAAATTCAAAGCGTTTACACACGAGCAGACCTTGACGAGACCGAGGAGGTTGACGGTGAGTCCGACAGTAGCTGATGGGCAGTCTGTAATAGGAGAGGTAGGTCAGCGGTCAGCCTTTCGATCTTGGTAACGTCGAGACGGGGAAAGCCAAGCATCGCCGAACCCCTTCGGCTCGCCAGAACACCTGCCAGAGATGAAAAATACTCACTTGTAGGGGAGAGGATTTTCGCAAATGCATTGATGTTGACCAAAGCGCCATTCTGGAGCAAGCCGATGTCGAGATCCAAGCCGAGCAGGTCACCGAGGTCGAGGTTGATCTGACCCATTGCGCCGGAGATGAGGGTGCTAGCGATTGCCAGAGAGGCGAGAGGACGGAAGAACATTGTTGAGAGTTGGGCGGGGTGGAGTGGGTGCTGGAGAGCGGCGAAAGGTGGGGAAGGACGAGTTGCGAGAGTCAAAAGAGTGTGAAGGTGTCGACGAAGGGCGCGGGGGGCAGTCGAGCGAGCGGCTGCGATACAGTCAAAGCGAGTGGCGATGAGGAGAGAGAGAGAGAGAAAGAGAAAAAGCTCTCAGCCCGGGAGGAAAGCTTTACGCCATGGTCCTCTTGCCTGCGCCGAAAGATAGTTTCGCTCTTCATCACTTCTCATCACCAACTGTCTCGCATAGATTATATGGAGCTTGCCATGGCCGACGAGTGCTTTCCCAAAGAGCGGCGGCGGGCCCAAGGTGGTGACGCCGAACCGAGCTCCAACTGCCTCCTTCTCCTGCAGCCAAACCTTGGCCCGAGGAGTGGGAAAGCTGCAGAACGGCGTGGTAGTGGTGATAGGGCAACTTACGCAAGGAACTTTTGAACCCCAGGCTTAGAACCTTCTGCTGAAAGAGGCGAAGCGTCACGATCTTCGCTCGCTCCCCTCCTCGCCGAGCACTGAGAGAGCCGAGACGTCGAAACTGCTCGTTGAGGCGCCTCCTCGACCATGCAGGAGAGCAAAAAATCGAGTAGAAATGCACCCAAGGCATCAGCATCACCGGAGCGCAGTCGGCACCTCCCGCCAAACTCGAGGTTCGCACTCCCTCCACGAGCAAGAGCGCAGGAGAGGGTGACGGCGCCTTGCTCCTTCGGGTGCCACCTCGCTGCTGGAGCAAGAGGTTCCATTCACTTGAGGTACTCCACCGCAGCCGACAGCGCAAGCCGAAGAGTGGGGAGCAGAGGAAGGAGAGCAGGGCGAAGAGGGACGAGGAGGAAGAGGAAAGAGAGCGAGCTCCAACATTGCCCGTTTGGGTCGGATGACCTCTTTTCTCGAGTACAAGACCATGCTTACCATTAACACCGCACGGGTACCTCCTACCCGCTTGGCAGCCGGCCAGCTTCCTTGCATCATCACCTCTCCTCCTCCCGCTGAAATGATGCTGCTTGGCAGCGCCGAACCGTACGCCGAACGGGCTGCGAAAGGACCAAGGTTCAATTACGAAGCCATCCAAGAGATAATCGACATTAGAAGGGGCGGAAAGTACTGAGACAACGGGAAGTAGGAAACTTGACACTAGTCGGCAAAAGGCGTCGAAGGAGGCATTCGAGAAGTGGGAGCTTCCGTCGGCGCCCCTCCCCCTCGGGGATGGCTCGGTGTCTACTCACGCGCGCGACGAGTTCGTGGGTGCAGGTTCTCTCGGGACACCGTTGCATCTGCATGTTCGATGAGCTTCAGGGCTCCTGCGCTTCCCTTGGCCTTGTTCAGTGGCGAAAGAGCCCGCGCCGAGCAGAGTAAGTAGCTTCGGCGCTTTTTTTCACCTTGCCCTTCACCCCGGAATCCACTCTTGAGCACGCTGATCACATCCATGGTTGTGGGTTTGTCGTGAAAGCTTAGCGAGCACTTTTGGAAAGCAAGCGACCGAGTAAGGGATCAGCAACCCTCTTGGAGACGACCGAGCTCCAAGAGGAGATCAGCGACTAAGCCGAGAGAGAAACCGAGATCCCACTCCTACAACGGTACAGGACATCTCCAGACCAAGAACACTCGAGCTCTCCTCCCGTCGCAAACCTTGACGCTCCCGCGCCTTTTCTTTTCGGCGCTCGGCGCTCGGCGCAGGGAGACTAGCAACTTTTCCGGCAGGTTTTCTTAGTGACCTCGGTCCGTGGACAGTCGGAAAGCGAAGGATTGATGGCGTCTCTTCAGCTCAGCTGGTTGTGGGATTGAGATGGGCCCGCGTCCCGCCTCAGGCTCGCCGAAACCAACTCGAAGGCAACGCCGAGCATGGCGAGGAGGGAACGCTGAGCTCGCTGTTCACCCCGGGCTCTCGCAAACACCTTGATCGATAATATTAACGCTAGATTAACCCGTCTATGTCCTAGTAACACTTTTTCAACCCGCAAGGACCCCCTACTCCTTCTTCGCCTGAGCGACCTGCTTCTCCCACTGCTCCCTCGTAAGCACAAACGTCCTCGCCGACAAATCCAAAGGCCACAACGCCGCCACGATTCCAGCCTTTGCCTGCTGAGCATCGACTCCAACAACCTCACTCTCAGCCCCCTTGGGCACAGCAACGAACCCATTCTTCTTCAACCTCTTAGCCAAATTCTTCTCCACCGCCGGTCGGAGAGTAATCACAATCTGCTTGTTCTCCTCCTGGCCTGTTTCTTTGCCGAAGGCGTACTCTCCGACGAAAGAGAGGAGATCGTCCTCGATGTGAGCGGGGCGGAAGGAGAGGGAGGTGGCGAGACGGCGGAGATGGAGGGTGCCGGAGGGGAGGGAAGAGAGGGTCGTGGTGGTGGAAGTGCCGAGAGCGGGGGTAGGGGGAGTAACGGAGAGGGAGGGCTTGGGATCGGTGGAGACCTTGCCGCGCGAGCGAAGGGGGTAGGGGGAGGAAGTGGTGGCCGAGGTGGAAGCGGCGTCGGTAGAGTCGGTGGAAGGGGCATCCTCAATCTTCTTGTCGTCGTCGGTCTTGGCGTGGTCTACAGCGGCATCGAGCTGCTGACCGGGCTTGCGACCGTCGAGTCCCATAGCTCCGATGATTCGTCCATCGTATTCGAGGACCCAGAAGCCCTGCTTGCCGTCCCTCTGACCAACAGCGTAGTACTCCTCAATATCCCTCATATCCTCCTCTCCAATCGCCCTCGACATCTTGTCCTCGAACATGGAGCGATGGCGCATCTCAAAGAGGGCGAGCAGGACGATGGGAGCGACGACGATGAGAGGGGTAAGGGAGAGCCATTCGGTAGCGGTTTGCATGTAGCCTCCATCACCGAGAGGCTCCTTGGGGACCGAAGCGAAGAGGTTGTGAACCGAAGTTGGCCATCCTCGACCGACGTAGACGATGAGAAGGTGGGTGAGGCCGGCCCAAAGGAGGACGATGAGAGGTTTGAAGAGAGCTGCTTGGTTGGCGAGGGATGAACTACAGAAAGAACGACTCGTCAGCTCTTTCTGCCGAATGTCTCGAAGGTGGGGAGAGGAGGAGCGCTGGACTCACGGTTCCATGACGGAAGCGCCGACGAGGTAGCGCACAATCTTGAGGTCGGTGGAGGCTAAGAAGGGACGAATGGTAGCAGGAGGAGGAGCGGGTTTGGGAGGAGCGTTGGGGTCGTAGTCGGATCTGAGCACCTCGAAAGGGTCTGAGAGAGATGAGAGGGTCAGTAAGTGTAGTAGAGCAGCCGAGTACAATCGCAACTCACCCATTGAAGGAGCGCTAAAACCACCTGCTCCACCGAGTGCTTGAGCGACGTTCATGATGGTGAAAGAGAGGGCGAGAGATCAACAGCGAGTCGGCCGAGCGGGTCCTGGTCAGAGATGAGCGAGTTGTAGTGGATTGGGCTGGGCACGGGGCTGTAGTCGAGTACAAGCAAGAGACGAGTCGTGTGAGAAGGAAAAAGAATCAGAGAGAGAAACGAGCGCAAGAAGCAGCGGAACGTGTTGGCCGCTCGCGAGTTGAAATCGGCCACGGCGAGCCGAGGCCCTCGAGAGGGTTTCGCAAGGTCGGCCTTGTTTTTCTTTGACGATTCGCTAGCCAGGACGCAGATTGTTGCTGCACCTCGATAGACTACTAGTCAACTACTTCGCCCTACTCGACTACAGCTGTACAATTCCAGCTCGACTCCAACAAACGATGCTATTCGACACGCCAGGGATTTCCATCGCTGCAGTTCCCGTCGCCTCTTCCTCGGCGGCACACGACAGCACCAAGAAGCGCAAGCGTCCTTCCGAGGCTGGTCCCAGCAAGAATGAGGCGGCCAAGGGAGCAGAAGTCAACTTGGACAAGTTGATGAAGAGGATGAAGAAGATGGACAAGGATTCGGGCTGGGGAGGTCAGCTCGGCGGTGGGGGAAAGACGGGCGCCGAAGGGACGGGTCAGGATAAGAAGAAGAAGCAGCAGAAACCTAAGAAGGCCAAGTCGGAGGTAGGAGGACAGCAGCAAGGGCAGGGAGGAGCAGGAGGAGGAGCAGCACCTTCGCCGGCAAAGCCTCATCGCTTCGAACCCGCCAAGAAGGACAAGCGTGCAGCAAAGCTCAAGAAGCAAGAAGCCAAAGCAGCCTTCAACCCCGCCTCTTCCGCCAACGCCATCACCTCCCTCGTCGACCGTTCGCACTCCGCCGCCGTCGCTTCCCCCGAGCCTTCCACCTCTTCCACTCCTAAAGCTACTCGTCACGCCGCTCCCAACTACGACGAGGAGGACGTTGCTGGTGCTTCTCCCGCCAACCAGCCCAAGCAGACTGCCATGCAGGCTTCGTTGAGGGCCAAGCTCGCTGGAGGCAAGTTCAGGATGCTCAACGAGACGCTGTATACGAGTACGGGCGACCAAGCGTGGGAGACGATGAAAGAGGAAGGCGCTTTCGATGATGTGAGTTTCGTTCGCCATGCTTCCTCGTCGACACCCGCTGATTCGAGTGCTCGGCGCTCCCTCTTCGCAGTATCACGCCGGTTTCCGTTCGCAAGCCGCCGGCTGGCCCGTTCACCCTCTCACCATCATCTCCAAATCCCTCTCCAAATCCCTTTCACCCAACTCGCTCATCGCCGACTTTGGTTGCGGCGACGCTGTCCTCGCCCGAACCCTCTCCAAGAGCGAAGGCGAGCTCAAGGTCATTTCGTTTGACCTCGTTTCCAAGGATGGATGGGTCGTTGAGGCCGAGTGCTCGAGTGTACCTCTGCCGGGTGGAAAGCAGGGTGGAGCGATTGTTGATGCCGTGGTGTGTTGCCTGAGTTTGATGGGAACCGATTGGGTCAGGATGGCGAGGGAGGCGTGGAGGGTGCTCAAGGATGGGTGAGTGGTTCGCTCTCGAGTCGATGAACGCTTGCTGATCTTGTCGTGACTGCAGAGGAGAGTTCAAGATCGCCGAGGTCACCAGTCGATTCACCGACTTGAGCGCCTTTGTCGCTCTCGTCGAGTCGCTCGGCTTTGAGCTCACTCACAAGGTGCGCTTCGAGGTCCTTCGTCCCTCCATCGTCATCATGCTTACCTCTACACTTCACAGGACGAGAGCAACACCCACTTTGTCATGCTCGACTTTGAGAAGACGGGCGAGGAGGTGGCAACGAAGCGCGCCGAGACGACCAAGAAGGCGGCCGACTTGCTCAAGCCTTGCATCTACAAGAAGCGTTGAAATGGGTATCGGAGTGCAATTCGTGCAATTCTACCATCCTACACCTTGTTCACCGCTTCTCGCTTCCTCAGACGTTGAATGATGATGCAAGCGAAGTCCCTTCTCTTCCTTCGGCCGCTCACTTGCGAAAGGGACGAGGGGGTGAGAGCAAGATTTCGAGGGGACCTGTTGGTGGAGATTTGCAAGGGTTGAATTACAGTGTAAATGCGGTGATGTGTATTGGACTGTGAACCGTTGAGATTTGTGACTGGACATCCAAACTGCGACCTTCGAGAAGCTCGCTTGAAGGCGGTGACGAAGGGAAAGCCGAGAGAGAGACCAGGGTACCAGAGGATCGCGGGTTGCTCTCTCTCTCTCCATCTTGACGAGCGCAGTTCTGCTTGTTTGAAACTTCTTATCTCCCTACAGGTAAGCACAGCCCACCCAGTCATGTACAGCGTCCTCAGGCGACCACCCGCAGCCCAAGTTCGCGGGGTAAGCTCACGTCCAGTTTGCTTCTCTTCCTCCCCTTCAACCTCGTCAGTCATCCGTCTGTTCGAGTTCTCAAGCAGGATGCAGCCAAGTATTACCGTATCACCTACAGCAGCTTCTCGTACTCTACCACCACATTCCACCTCACCACCATCCTCGGGCGGTCGTTCGCCCTCTCACTCGCGCACCCGCTCCCTTTCCCCCGGCGCTTCCAGCAGCCTCAACCCTTCGCCCACGTCGCATGCACCTCTTTCACCTCGCTCTTCTCAAATTTTGGGACGTCCTTCACCTGTAGTTCCTTCCCCTTCGCTCCCAGCCTCCCCCGCGTCCTTCTCCCGCCCCTCGTCGCCTCGTCCTCATGAGCCGGCCAGTCCAACCAGAGCTACTTCGCAACTGCCGTACGAGCTAGGAAGCAGTGGGATGCTCAGCAGGAGTGGCAGTGCCGTCGACCTCTCTCACGTCTTCGAGCGAGGTAAGCACCGACACGACCTCTTTTGAAACGCCTATCGGTCAAGTGAGAGCTGACCTGACTGTACCGGAGCGCAGACGTTGAATTCGGATCAACTCATGTCATCTCAGCGCAAGAGGCCGTAGATGTAGCCATCGCTCCCGTCCTCGACGAAGCAGCTTTGGCCCTCTCCTCCGCGTCCGACCAACAAGCTCGCGACCTCCTCCGCGACGCTCAAGACGAAGCTTCCTCCTCTGGATGGTCCTCCCCCGTCGGCGCTTCCCCCATCTCACATCCAGGTCGCCACTCTTACGCCAACGCTTCGCGCTCTCCGACGCGCTCCATGGGCGGCGGTGAAGGTCGTTCTTTCTCGCCTTCAAGCGTTGATGGTGGGAGGGCGACTAGCCCCGGTAGCAGTACGAGCTTCAGTATTGGAACTCCCCCGGACGAGACGCTGCACCCCTTCTCGCAAGGATTATCGGACGCTTTGGAGAAGACCGAAGCGGCGAGGACGACGGGACTGGGAGGAGGATTGGATGACGATCGTTCGCCCGGTGGATCATCCCTCTTCAACCCCTCGCAACTGGGAGGAGAGATTGTACTCCCCCCTCCCGTCATGCCTACGGGTCTTCCGGCCAAGTCGATGCTCGCCATGCCCATCCCTTTCCCCAACGCCGCTTCCTTCGACTCGCCCGCTGGATCCATCCCCGCTTCTCCTAGCATCGAGACGGTCAATCCTTCCAACCCTGCTAAGGCTCGTCGTTTGTCCTTCCTCTCCTACGCCGGTACGTCGCCTTCTCTGCTCGTCCGCCCCTTCGCAATCGCCGAAAGCTGACTTGCTGGCCTTTCTAGACGTCATTAACGAGGAACGATTGGCCGAGCTCACTGGTGCACCCGCTGGCGGAGAGGTTCCTTCCACTGGAGGAGCGCCAGATCTCGCTACCGTGCTCAATAGGTTGGAGCTCAGCGCCGAGGAGCAGCAGTTTGGACTTTGAGACGACGAGCGAGGGATCGTAGTTGATTGTGTGAGGGATGTCGGAGGATACGAGGGCTCGCGATGATTCGATTCAGATTTTTGAGTGATTTCTGAGGGTGTAGGTTGTGGTGTACCAGGGACAGATTCGAATAGGCTATGGAAATGATCTCGTTTTGCAGTATATCACGAGCGCTCGACGTGCTGGAGAGGTGCAGTGCGGGGAGAGTCACTGAATCGACTCGGTGCATATCGAGGAGTAAGCTGACGAGTTCGGCGAAGGGCAAACTGCTCGGACGAGGCTTGCTCGGCGCTCGGTGCAGGGGCGAAGAGCAGCCAGCTGTAGATCAATCAGGCCTGTCGGATAGTCGTGGGACGAGCATTTAGCGTGTGCATTTAAGCTTTTTTGGAACAATCGACCGACGAGAGTCCCGTCGAGGAAGCAGCCTCACGCGAGCAGGCAACCAGCCCCCCTTTTTTCGCCGCTTGCCAGCCTTCTTTGCTCTTCTTCCTCCTCCCCTAGATTCTCGCCATCGCCTAGAGACTGTCGAGCTTTCGCTACAGAACCCTCAGCAGCTTCATCTTTGCCTTCAAGTACAGAGCTAGCCCGAGTTTGATCGTCCTCTCGCCCTCCGTCTCGTCGCCGGTCGACCGCCCAGCCTCGCCTCGCCCTCGCCTTTGTTGACCGCCAACGCCTCTTCGTCTTTCCGTCGACTCGCCTCGTCAGCTTGGCCTGTTTCCGCCTTCGCTTTACTACAGAGTAGCACCTCCTTCTCTAGTCAGCACTAGTTGCTCGTCTTCTCGTCCTTCTCAGCAAACTCGAGCAGGCCCTCTTCTCTCTCCCCTACTCGAAGCGTCAGGCGCATTCAGTTGCATCTCTCTGCGATCGAACTTGTGCACCGTAAGTCGTCTCTACCCAACTCGGCTGATAGACCTACAGCTCACTCATACTCTCCCGCAGTGTCCTAACACCCTTGCCACCTTCGACAAACACCTGACCCTCCTCAACCAGGCGAGCCAGGTCAGTCTCCCCGTCTTTCGCGCCTCCCCGAACGCCGTTCAGCCTCGTTCTGATAGCTAATCTCTATCTATTGCCATGGTACAGCTTCACTACCCTACCCGTACCCTTCTTCCCCTCCCGCACTTCGTCGCGCTCAGATGAAGGGCATTCGCCGCTCTCTCAACAAGGACCGCATCGGCGCGCCAACTCCTACCTACTCTTCCCTCCCTACCGCTGGCTTTCCCAACGCCTCTCAATCCGCCAACAAACCCGTTCAGCCAACCCCCGCCGCTCGACCGCTCGTCGCGCCAGCGCCTCCGAAACGCGTGATCCGGGCCATCGCAGACTATCGCGCGGCGTCGGCGCAGGAGCTGTCGTTCGAGAAGGGAGACTTCTTTCACGTCGTCAGCGATGAGGGCGGCGACGACTGGTTCGATGCCGCCAACCCTATGACGGGCGCGAGGGGACTCGTGCCGGCGGAGCACTTCCAAGTTCTGGGGAGGAACGTGCGGGAAACGGCTCAGCAGGCCAATGTAGTGAGGAAGGGGAGTAGCGCAAGTGCTGGAGGATACAGCAACCAGCCGAGCCCGACCTACGGCGCTCCCTCGATGGCCCAGCAGCAGCAGCACCCTCAACAGGCGCAGCAGCATCAGCGAGGCCCTTCCTACAACGGTGGAGGACAGCAGGGCTACGTTCCGACCTCCTCAGCACCTACTCCAAGCACCTTCATGCCCGCCACCGCCGCCTCGTCGAACCCTACCTCCCCTCCCCTTTCCAACGCCTCTCGCAACTCGCGCCCTCAATCCTCCAACTCGGCCGCCAAGCCACAACCTCTGTACGGAATCGTCCAGTACGATTTCGTAGCTGAGCGTGCCGACGAGCTCGACGCCAAACGAGGCGAACCCATCATCGTAATCGCTCAATCCAACCACGAATGGTTCGTCGCCAAGCCCATCGGACGACTCGGAGGACCAGGGTTGATTCCGGTCGCATTCGTCGAGATTCAGGATATGACGACGGGCAAGCCGGTGGAGAATGTCGAGGAGCTCATTCGGTCGGCGGTCGTGCCCAAGGTCGAGGAGTGGAAGAAGATGACGGCCGACTACAAGAGCGCTTCGATTCCGCTCGGTCGCTTCGATTTCGCTGGAGCGTCGGCATCAACAACAGGAGGAGCTACCAGTCCTAGTAGCGCCCAATCGCCTACTGGAGCAAGGCCCAGCGGCGCTCGCTCGCCTTACGACGACAACGCTCGCTACTCGGCCGTCGGCACTCCTCACACCAACTCCTCCTCACGACCGGAGAGCGACGCCTACGGAGACAGCAGCACCGATCACCAACGCTACTCCTACACTCGCGAGCGTCGTCAATACGGTCTCGTCACCTCCGCCTCGGTCGAATCCTTCCATCACGAGGAGGGCTCCTTCTGGTTCCATCTTCGCGCCTTCTTCTCCACCGGCGCCTCCCTCGTCCTCTACCGACTCTACCAAGATTTCTACGACTTTCAAATCGCCCTCATGGACGAGTTCCCCGTCGAGGCAGGTCGGATTCCCCCAGGCGGCGAGGATAGCGGTCGCAAGCCCGAACGGATCTTACCAATGATGCCTGGGCCCACCGACTACGAGGACGAGGTCGTCTGCGCACAACGAGTGCACGACCTCAGTCTCTACCTCGGCGATCTTTGCGGACTGCCGGAGAGGATTAGGAGCTCGGGATTGATGTACGAGTTTTTGGTGCCGAGGGCGGGAGATGTTGAGGTGGCGGTAGGGAATGGAAGAGGGGATGAGCCGGGAGGAGGAGCGGCCGAGACGATTGATGGACAGTACGGCGAGTTGGTCGAGTACCTTGATCAGATGGACGGAGGAGGGCAGAATGGGCAAAGGGCGAGTCAACAGGGGACAGAACGAGGGGCAGTGGAGGAGGATCTCGCACGGTTGAGCATCAATGGTAGTCAACAGGGTGGCGAGGAGTATGGGTCGTATCAGGAGCCGAGGACTCAGTCGCGGCAGAGTCAGGGTTCGGCGGGCTACTCCTCCTCGAACGGTGAGCTTCTTCCTCCTTTATTCGCTTCGCTTCCTCGCTGACTTGGCCTCTCCTTCACAGATCAAGGTTCCTACCAACAAACCTACCAATTCAACAACCCACCACCACAGCAGCACTCCGCTCCAGCAGCGCCCATGGGCAACGCCAACCAAAACGTCCCCTTCATCAAAATCAAGATCTTCCATCGCAACACGGACGACCTCATCGCCATTCGAGTACCTCCTACCGTTTCCCACGCTTCGCTCCTCGATAAAGTTCGCGAAAGGCTCGGGAATGATGTGGTTAATTTGAGGTATAGGGAGGAGGTCGGAAGTACGACGCCGAGTGGGGCGCAGGTCGTTATGGCAGGTGGAGCCAGATTGGTGGGTGTAGAGACGGATGAGGATCTCGAGAGGTGGATTAGAGGAGGGTCGCGATTAGTTTTGGTGAGCTTCTCTCCTCGCCTCGTTCGACTCGGCGCCGAGCTGACCTTGACCTGTCTCGCTCGCACAGTACGCCGATTAATGTGCGGTGGTCTACCTACCTACCCCTTTTCGTCAATCTCTTCTTTTGTGTTTAGGGAGCTGTCTTGTACCATGACCTTTGGGCGCTGGCATTCAGCATTTTTTGCTTTCGGATCTTCGGGTCGAGGCGAGAGAGGGAGAAGAGAGAGCTGGGATCGCTCTTCTGAGCTACGACAAGATCGTGCGATCACGGTCGTAGACGTGACATCCACCTCTCACTGCTCGAGAGCCTCTGCAGCCGTCACGTCAAGCAGCAGCGAGACCGGCGCGCGCGCGCGCCCTTCGGCGATCTTTGCTCACTTTGCTCAGCTGCTAAGGAGACAAGGTTTGACCGTGAGCACTGATTGGTGGAAAACCGTGTGCCGAGCGCCATCAGCGGCGTTCTGCAAGGCTGGCGCGCGCGCTCGACGGGGCGAGGAGCATCGCCGAGAAGCAAGGTTTCCTTCCTCCTGCTGCCTCCTCTCCTTTTTCGAAGATGTCTAAGGTGTTCATCGTATCGCAAGATACTTCTGCACTCCTGTAGACCTTCTCCCGATGAACCTTCGCTGATGTCGGCCGTCGAATTCGCCTTCGCCGAGCAAGTCTAGCGCTGGAGGCGGTCTTGGAGGTCAAGGGGAGCTGCCAGAGCAGCATCAGACAGTAGGTAGAGTCTCGACCTAGCATTACCAGAGCCTGACCTCTCCTTTCTACTCCCCAGCACTCCCTCTTCGACTCCCTCCCCCTTGAACCCCTCTCGTCGCCGAAATCCCCATTCCCGCCTCCAGAGCCTCTTCCAACGATATAAGAGTCTACAGAGAATCTCTGAATAACTGTTAGAGCGCGTTCTGAGAGCTCTGTAGGTGAGTCGAGCGAGCGGTGGAGGCTGTGTGGGCGACAGTCGGCGGTGCGGAGGGGCAGCTCGAGGCAGCTGTGTTGGATAGCCTACAGAGACCAAGCCGGGAAGCTCGAGGGAGTCTTGCTTCTACCACTCTCATCTACTTAGCCACATCCAAGCTCCTTGCCTGTTCCTCGATCCCTTTCGACTCCTCCTGACCGTTCGCAGCTCCGACCCCTTGGCCGCACATTCTCGTCGTCTCTCTTTCGCTCCCGCTCTTCCTCTGGACTTTGCACTTCGCTCGAACGATGTCGGGACAGTATCCACCTCAAGATGGACGAGGAGGTTACCCTTCTTCGTCCCCTTACGCCGACCCTTTCAACGATCCTCCTCACTCAACTGGCTCACCGCAACCACCACCTCACTCTCAGCGCCAGCAGGACTCGTCTTACGGCGCCCATCTCGGCGGAGATCTCTCGGGTCCAAGTGCAGGAGGACCTCAACGCTACCAGCTTAGCGATTCTTCCTCCTACCAAGGCTCAACTCAGACGCTTCCCACCGCGTCGAGCTACTCGCTCGCTGATCCCGACTTGGAGAAGTCTTACGACGGCGGCTACCACGGACAAGATGATGACGATGAAGCACGACCTTTGCGCGATGGCTACAACGGTGGAGGTGGATTCTACCGCCCAGAGGGCCAGGAGTGAGTAGCTGAGCGGGCAGACGCGAGCACCGCGGAGCGTAGGCGAGAAGGAGGTCTGAGCTCACCATGTACGCTTCTCCATTCGACCTGCAGCTTTGGACCAGGAGAAGGACCGCAAGGCTACCCTACGCACGACTATGCCTCCTCCTACCAACCTTCGCATCAGAGCACTTTGACCCGACGCGAGACGTCAGCGGAGGTGCGTTCATCGCTTCAGGGTTCGGCCTTACGAGCTCGAGCAGAAGCTGACTAGTATACTGTACAACTGCAGGCCTGGGGCAAGCGCCAGCGCATCAACCCTCGTCGAGCTCTCACCAAGAAAGTCAAGCTCACCAACGGTGCGCTTTCTCGGCCTTCCCTCTACGCTCACGAGCATGGCTAATCCTGCTCAATATCACAGGAAACTTCATAACCGAGTACCCCGTCCCTACTGCCGTCAAAAATGCCAACTTGTCCAGTGGAGTTCGTAAGTTGGCTCGCTGCGAGCGGAGGCGCCAAGGCCGATCGTTCCACTGACCCCTGCACCACTACATTTTTGCAGGTGGAGGACCGACCGAGTTCTCGCACATGCGTTACACTGCTGCCTGCTGTGACCCGAATGACTTTACCCTCGAGGTGAGCTTCCTGAGAACGGAGAGGGTGATTCTCGGCGCTCGGAACTAACCTCTCGATTTGCTCGTGCAGAATGGCTACTCGCTTCGTGCTTCCACCTACGGCCGTCAAACCGATCTTCTCGTCTGCATCGTGAGTTATGTCTTTCTGAACGAGCGTGAAGCGCCGTCGTCCCTTCGGCCGCTCACCCTCTTGCGCCTTCTCTCCGCAGACGGCCTACAACGAAAACAAGATCCTGCTCGCTCGTACTCTTCACGGACTGATGCTCAACATCCGCGACATGGTCAAGGGCAAGTTCTCCGAGTTCCGCAAGCAGGCCGAAGGAGGAGGACCCGAGGGAGGAAGAGTCGGCGAGGCGTGGAAACGTATCGTCGTCTGCCTCGTCTTTGATGGACTCGCGCCTGCCGACAAGGCTAGTCTCGACGTCTTGGCGACGATTGGACTGTATCAGGATGGAGTCATGAAGAAGGATGTCGATGGAAAGGAGACTGTCGGTGAGTTTGGTTTCGGTCGACCGAGCTGAGCAGCGCTGAAGCTGACGCGCCACAGCCCACATCTTCGAGTACACTACTCAACTTTCCATGTCGCCCAAGCCTGCCCTCGTCGAGCCTCACCCCAACGACCCCAACAACCTCGTCCCGGTGCAGATGATCTTCTGCCTCAAGCAAAAGAACGCCAAGAAGATCAATAGTCATCGATGGCTCTTCAACGCTGTGGGAAAGCACCTCAACCCCGATGTCGTTTGCTTGCTCGACGCTGGAACCAAGCCTGGAAAGCGCTCGATCTACTACCTCTGGGAGGCTTTCCATCACGACAAGCACCTCGGTGGAGCTGCTGGAGAGATCCATGTGAGTGTCTCATTCGACTTCCCTCCGCGAGCAAAGCTGACTGGGTTCTGATCCCCACCGCAGGCCATGCTCGGCAAGGGAGGTCGCAAGCTGCTCAACCCTCTCGTCGCTGCTCAGAACTTCGAGTACAAGGTGAGCATTTCCATTCATCGGCTGCAGCGGGATGTTCGCTAATCGTTCGTTCCTATTTCCAGATGAGTAGTGAGTAGCGAGCTGCCTTGACGCTCTCTCGTTCTCCGCTGACCTCGCCTCTTTCGCAGACGTCCTCGACAAGCCGACGGAGAGTGCTTTCGGCTACGTCTCGGTGCTTCCCGGTGCTTTCTCCTGCTACCGCTACGCCGCCATCCAAGGCCGACCGTTGGCGCAGTACTTCCATGGTAAGCTCGGCGTTTCCCCTCGCCTTCGTTCCTCATTGCTGACGGACGGCCCTCCTACAGGTGATCAAACCCTCGCTGCTCGTTTGGGACCCAAGGGAACGGACGGCATGTCGATCTGGACGAAGAACATGTTCTTGGTGAGCCTCGCTTCGACCAACCACTCGCCTTGACCTCGCTGACCTCCCTTCCACTCGCAGGCCGAGGATCGTATCCTCTGCTTTGAGCTGGTCGCCAAGGCTAACGAGCGCTGGGTGCTCGGATACGTGAAGCGTGAGCTTTGAGATGGCCTTCCCCTCTCCGTCGCTCTCGCTGACCCGCTTTCTTCTTTCTCGCCTCAGCCGCCAAGGGAGAGACGTGAGCTCCCCAGTCCTGACGAGCTCTTTCCTTCGCTGACCCTCTCCTCACAGCGACGTCCCCGAAGCTGCCGCCGAGCTCATCTCGCAACGTCGTCGCTGGCTCAACGGATCCTTCGCCGCTGGAGTCTACTCGCTCGCCCATTTCGGACGTTACTACAAGAGTGACCACGGCATCGTCCGCCTCTTCTTCCTTCACGTCCAGGCTATCTACAACACCATCAACCTCATCATGAGCTGGTTCGCCGTCGCCAACTACTACCTCACTTTCTCGAGTTCGTCTCTCCCTTCGAAGTAATGGTGCAACCGCTGACCTCTCTCATCCGACAGTCATCATCACTATCGTCGCTACCTCACTCAGGAGTCCCAACGACATCGCTGGCGGTGACCCTGCTACCGTGGCCTGCTGGGCGGGCTCCTTCCTCCAAGACGACGATGGATCGAGCTTCGACTGGCTCGGAACGGTTAACTGGCTCTTTAAAGTTATTTGTGAGCTTCTGTTCGGTTCTTGAGGCTCTTGATCGTCGCGTGGGCTCTACTGACCCCCTCCTTCACACACAGACCTCGTCTTCCTCGGCCTTCAGATCATCCTTGCGCTCGGCAACCGGCCAAAGGCGGAGAAGCTCACCTACACTATCTCGATCTGTGTCTACGCCTTCTTCTCCCTCTACCTGATCTTCATGACTGTCATCCTCACCATCAAGGCGTGAGTTTCCGTTCTCGAGCGACGCTCGTTTTCTTGGCTTTCGCTCACGTCTTCTCGTCTCTCGCTCTTTCGTCAACTACAGCTTCTGTGTACGTCTCTCCTCGCATCCCAGGCATGCGCGAAGCAAAGGAAACGTCGCTGACCTACTCCTCACCCTCGCAGCCGATCGGTTCACTGCTCGCCTCGTCGAGTGGCTCATCCATCAGCGTCTTCCTCGGAAGTACTTACGGCCCAATCTTCGCTGGTATCGCGGGAACGTTCGGAGTCTACATCATCTCGGTTAGTTGGTTCATAACGACGAGAACGGCGCCCTCGCTGACTCCGCTTGACTTCCTTCTGCAGTCCCTCCTCTACCTCGACCCGCTGCACTTGATCACCTCGATGCCTCAGTTCCTTCTCATCGCTCCTTCGTTCACCAACATTCTGGTCAGCAGCGCTGTCTCCTGCGTTTCGACTCACGAAGCTGACCGTCGCTCCTCCTCGCAGAACGTCTACGCCTTCTGCAACCTTCACGACGTCTCGTAAGCCATGTCCTTCCTCCTTCTTCGTGCTCTTGGAGCTCACCTCTTCGTTCGCAGCTGGGGAACCAAGGGATCCGACAAGGTCGAGCTGCCTTCGGCGACGTCCAAGAAGGACGGCAAGGAGGGTGTCGTCGAGGTTCAGGAGAAGGTACAAGAGGGTGAGTACTGTTCGTTCTGCTCCGATGCTTCGGGTGCTCGTCTACGCGGCAACCACGCCCGAAGCGAGGCGCAGGCGTGGACAGGGCTCGAAGATGAGGAGACGAAATGGGACGAGGGCGATCTCTCAAGGACGACCCCAATCAAGCACGAGCGTAGGCTGACCTTTATCCTCTTTTCTGCACCCCAGATATCGACTTGAACTTCAAGGCCACGGTTCTGCGCGCCGTCGAAGCCTTCGACGAGACGGAGGAAGTCGAGGAGCCAACGATGGACGACCGCAATAAGACGTTCAGGACTCGTTTCATCTGCGTGTGGCTGCTCATGAACGCCATTCTTGGTGCGTCTCGCTCGCTCGCTCGCTTGCTTTTTTCTCGGTCGACTGACGCCTCCCTCCCCCTCCCTCCCCCTACTTCTCACAGCCCTCACCATCACCCGCCTCGGTACCAACACTCAGTCGACCTACTTCTCGGCTATCCTTTGGATCACCTTCGGTCTCAGTGTCATCCGCATCAGTGGAATGACTTGGTACCTCTTCGGCGAATACGGTGAGTCTCATTCGCCCCCCTCGACGCCCTCCTCAGGCTCAAGCTGACCCGTCCTTGCTCGTACAGTCTTCCGTCTCGCGCGTCTCTGCTCGAGGAGTCGCAAGTAGTTCTCTACACGCGGAGGAGGAGCGGAGTGACGAGCGTCGAAGGGAGCGGAGAGGAAGGAGGAGGAGCGCATCAGCAGAAAAAGGAGGGTTTTGCCTCGGTATATGGACGATTTATCGCTTGTTCTGTCTCTCGCAATCGCATACGTACATAGGTGTACCGACTTTGGAGAGCCGCGAAGCAGGGCGCCGAAGAGCGAAGCCGAGCTCTGCCTTTCCTTGCGCGAGGCATGCTTGCGCTTCGGAGCTCTCGACGGCTACTCGGCTCTGGCATTCTTGTTCTGCTTTCCCTATTGCTCCCTTCGCTTGGCCTCGCCTCGCCGCCTTACGACCTGCTCGACTCTCGTCTCGCACTCGACTCGGCGATGGAGGACCCCCTTCGGCGATGAGCTGTCCTGCTTCTCCCGTTGCTGAAGCACAGGGATGCTGAAGAGCTGCTCGAGAATCTTCTCTGATCAGAGTTGGAGGATATTGCGACTGTACAGCGGCTGGGGGGTCTCGTTGAGACGGCAGCGCTGCGAAGGAGAATCGGCGGCGGAGAAGCGGTTGAGAAGGCTGTTGACGCCTGGGCTGGAGCCGATCTACTCGTACACGGCTTTGGTTGATTTCACTGCTGAAGAGAGGGAGCTGAAGCTTGCTGTGGGAGCTGCGAAAAAGTTAAAGCCGCGAGCCCTCCCTCCCTTCTTTTCTACTGGGCCTTCTCGCCTCGTTGGAGTGCGATTAGGGTCCGATAGGGAGCTCAGATGGTGACTTGTGCTACCAATACTCTTTGTACTACACCAGAGGAGCTAGAAGGGAAGCCAGCGGGATATGCATTCTGCGAAGGAGGGCTGCCCCATCGCCGAGGCTGAAGAAGGACTGCTACTGCACTGTTGGTCGGGCAGGGGACTCGCCTGTACCTCTACAGCTGCCCCTTGGCTAAACTTCCAACCAAAGCCGACCGAGAGAAGGAGGCTACCGAGGTGGGAGACGGCTGCGAAGGGGTCTCTTTTTCGTGAGCGGGTCGAGCGAGTCTCTTGTTGGCTGTACTGAGCTGTAGGTGACCTCGCTGTACCCCTGAGAGTCGAGTCTAGATGTGCTGTAGTGCGATCGAAGTGAGAGAGACCAGCCATCTCTCGGCGCTAGAAAAACCTGCTCGTCGGCGCTCGTTCGCTTCTTTCCTTCCTACTTCTCACTGCTCTCGCTTCGTCTCTCTCAGCTCGTGCTCAGCGCTCAGCAGTTTCTGCACCTCTTTATATCGCTCTCACAGAGCTCTATCAGCCTACAGTCTACCAGACTACAGCGCTCTCCCTCACAGTCCTCTGCTCGCTTTCTCAGCACACCATGGCCAGCTTCTTCACCAAGTCGCTCTGCAGCCTCTTCCGCGGTGCTCGCACCTCTATCCCTACCATCGCCAGCTACTCGGCTGTACCTCTCTCCCGCTGGGCTTCCTTCGACGCCGCGAGGGCTTTCCACTCGACCAAGGTGCGTTTGCTCTTTCCTCACTTCGCCGTCTCCGCGCTTGTGTAGCTCATCAGCTGACTTCTTCCTCCGTCTGAAACTACAGCACGCTAGCGTCTTTGACCCCCTCGACCTCGCCGAGAACGGCTTCTCGCCCTGCATCAGTCTTCTCGCCCTCACCCGTGCCGAGCAGCAGCAGACCAAGCAGGCCGCTCCTCTCGCCAAGTCGCTCGCCCTCAGCAACCAGGAGCAGCACGAGCAGGAGGTCAAGATCAGCGCCGAGATGAAGCAGGAGGAGCAAACGGTCACCCTCGAAGGAATCGACTACAGCAACAGCGAGGACGCCTACTCGGAACGCCTCTTCAGCGACGACGACCACTCCTTCCTCGGCACTCCCGACTCTCCCTCGTCCGCTTCTAGTTACTCCTCCGCCTCCTACCACCTCGACTCGGCCGAATCCCGCACCTCCACTCCTCTCAACATCGCCGAGCTCGACAACGCCGAACTCTCCTCGCCCATCCTTCAGCCCTGCTACCCCGCCGCCCTCCCCGCTCGTCAGTCCAACTCGCCTCTTATGGACGTCGACCTCAACGAGATCCCCACCTCCCCCTCGCCGGCGTTCAGCGCCTCGCTTTCCCTCGATGACTCGACCTCCTCCGTTCGTCTCATCTCCACCTCTCCCTCCTACCCTCTCATCTCCTCTCCCGCTCCCCTTTCCCACTGCGATGGCTCCAACACCCTCCTCAGCAGCTGTTCCACCACCCCGGAGGAGCGCTGGAGTCTCACCGAAGTCGAGCGAGCCGAGCGTGGTCAAGCGTCCAAGATCTACGAGGAGGAGCACCTTGTTGGAGCGTCGAGATTCTATGCCCCTCATTTGGAGGTGCCGAGGGCGAAGAGGGTCGGAGGGTGGGGAATGCCCGAGTGGTGTCAGTGGAGTGAGGAGCAGATTGAGGCTTGGGCGAGGGAGGAGGGGATTTGAGCGGGGGATGAAGCGTGAGGAGGAGAGGGAGTGGTGGTGACTCGTACGGGCTTAGCGATTCGGCTCAGTGTCTTAAGGAGGTTCTCGGTCAGTCAGTTGGATCTAGGAGGAGGTATGAAGGGAGCGAGGGGTTCGGCGATCTTTTCGGAGGACATTCTCAAGGGTTAGCATATCATTATTAGCAGTCGCAGTCGCAGTAATGGCATCAGTACATATTGTTAGTAATAGACTCGGCATCTTACATCTTTCACGCCGTGAGAATGAGAGAAACGAGCTACACGAGCCCAGCTCCTTCGGCGATGGCTTGCCGAGCTCAACTACACTTTCGCAGACTCGCAAACGGCCGATCAGCGCTCTCGAAGCGAGTTGAGGGATGCGATGTATATACTACGGGCGAGTACACCCTTGCAGTTCCTCATCTTCTAATCCAACGCCGCGTCTTCCTGCTCCCACTCCACCACCCTCCTCCTATGCCTCTCCAACATGCCCATCAACCTCTTATCCAACTTCCAACCTGTCCATCCGACTCCTCTCACACATTTAATCCTATCCCCCCTTCCAAATTTATCCAACACGGCCTCGTAAACGCTAAGAACGACTCGAGAATCATCGCCGGTGAGGACTTCGAAGGCGGTGAGAAGCCAGAAGAGGTCGGTCGATTGCGGGGAGAGGCGCTTGCCTTGGAAGGGAGTGGTGTGGGTGGTAGAAGGGTCGGGAGGGGCGAGAGCGAGGAAGGAGGAGAAGAGGACTTGGAGGGAGGGGAGGGTCCATAGCGACGAGGACGAAGTCGAGTTGAGCCCGATTCCTCGGCTGTCCTTGGAGGAGGAAGAGGAGTTGCCGAGTCTGGCGAGAGCGGCGAATGAGCTCTCGCGGTTTGCTCGAGCGTTGGCGCGTTGAGTTGGTCCTCGAAGGAGGAGGGGGGAGACGGGTAGGCCGGAGGAAGGGGGGAGGAGACCGTGAGTTGCGAAACCGCGGAAGAGGCAGGTGAAGATGTGGATAGTGGGAGATTTTTTGGTGAGGTGTGGTTGAGTGGAGGGAGAGGGAGAGACCATGTCGTGTAGGATGGAGAGGGCGGAACGGAGGTCGCCGCGGTAGGTGAAGGCTTGGATGAGGGAGGTGTAGGTTACGAGATCGGGAGCGGGGATGGCGAAGGGTTGATAGGAGTAGGAGGAGGGATGATCGTGTCGAGAGTGGTGGTAGTAGCCATGCTCTGGCGGTCGATGATGGTGGAGGTTGACCGGTCGACCCGCCCTCATCGCTCGGTAGAGGCCCATCGCCTCGTCGAGCATCCCCCGCTCAGCGTAAACCCACAGCATCATGTTCCATAACCTATCCGTCCTCCCCTCATTCGACCACCGCCGCAATCCCTGCTCAAAGACGTTCCAAACCGTCTCAATGTGAGCGCCTCGGTGATGCTCCTTCTGCAGCCTGACGCCGACGGCATGGACGTCTCCCTCCATCCCCAACGCCCTCATCCTCTGCTCGACATGATCGACCACCTCCCATGCCCTCGCCTGACAAGCGACATGCAGCAAAGCATTGTACGTCTCCTTCTCGGCGATAAACTCGCCCTGCCGCCCTTGACCGAAACTACGCTTCTCCTCCTCGACTCGTTGGAATTGCGAGAAGAGGGAGAAGGAACTCTGCACGTCCACCGTAGCTCGTGGTGCCCTCAAATTGGCACCAGCGAAGAGCATCAGAGTGCGCCAATCCTTCTCCCTCAAGTTCTCGCCGCCTCCTCGCAACTCCTTGAGCGTCTCATCCCTCCCTCCGTCCATCCCTCCTCCTCCACCACTCAAGTTGGCCGCCGCGATCATCGATTTTCCCGTCTCGGACTTGAGTGCCATGAGTTCCGCGACGACGAGTAGGCGTTGCAATCCATTCCGAGTGCGAGGTCTCTCTGAAGCAAAGACGGTAAAGCATCGCCGAAGTTCGAGTAACGAGACTTGAATCTTGTTGCGCGGTTCGAGGGGAGCTTCGGGGTCTTCGGGGTCGGAGGAACGGGTTGTAGTTGAGTGTTGGGTGGGAGGGAGGTCGGGGAGGTGCTCAGGGTATTGGAGGACCGCGGCGAGGGATCGCCAGGTTTGTTCGGGGTTGGGAGGGGGTGCTTGTTCGTTGGGGGAGGAGTAGAGGCATGCTCGGAGGTTGGCGAGGAGGTAGGATCGCTCTCGAGTGACGAGAGGGAGGTAAGGCGAGATCTTGGATGGAAGCGACGAGGAGGAAGTCGACGAGGAGCGAGGTGGTGGATCAGGAGGAGGTTGTAATGGGATAGTAGGGAGGCGTTTAATTTGTCGTTGATGTTGTAATCGACGATTCTTGTGCCGTTTATAGCGATTGGGCTCGGGACGAGCGAGGGGAAGTTGGCGGTCGGAGGGGAGCAAACTGTCGAACGAGTGAAGCTCATTCGATGGCTCTGGTTCGTCCAAAGTGAGGCGAGAGGTGGAAGGTATTGGGTACACTCGTCGAGCAGCGGGTGCTGTAGTCGAGTAGGAGCAGGTGCAACCCGCTGAACGCCTTGGAAGCATCCCCCCTTGCAACACACGACCAACGATTCGTCCTTGAAGCGAGCCAGTCACGAGCTATTGAAAGCTGGTTAGTATGTTACAGATGTATTGAGCTACAGAGGTACAACTCACTTGAACGACGAGTCGTTGGAGCAGTTGCAAGCGAAAGGGAAAGAAGCGTCTTCTCCGTTTCGACGCGCTCCTTGTCCTCTTGCCAAATCGTCATGTCTGTTACACCTCAACGTCCACCAGAGTGAGCACTTTCTGTACCTCTCTAGCTCTCTCCCAGCTCACACTCGCTTTTATAGGTCCTCGGCGGGTCAAGAGAACCCCTTCGCAGGATGGGATTCCGTCCCCCTCTTCATGAAGTCGTTACCCGAGGAACTCGGCGGTCAAACCAAATCAGGCGAGGATGAAGCACAAGGAGACACGCTTGCTGCTCTACAAGCTCTCGTCTATGAGGGTGAACCAGCAGGTGCGTCACTCCAGCTTTTGCTACCACCCTTCGCTCGGAGCAAAGCTGATTCGAGTTCGACTTACAGATATTGCTGCTGGGTTCAAGGAACAGGGTAACGAGCTGTTTGTCAAGCGCAAGTTCAAGGATGCTATTGGCTTCTACTCGCGAGCGCTCGACGAAGTGGGAAAGGACCTCCCAGTCGAGGATCGCCGGACTCTGTGGTGCAATCGCGCGGCCGCTAATCTCGAGCTCGGTGAGTTAAACCGCTTCTTACACTACGTTCCCACAGCCCAGCTGACCTTCTTAATCTCTAGGCAACCTCGGCACCTGCCTCCGTGACATTTCCCTCGTCCTCTCGGCTCCCCAAGTCTTCTACCCCGAACCCGCTCCCGCCTCCTGGAACAAGACTACGCAGAAGGCTCTTCTCCGTTCCGCTCGCGCGCTCTCGGGTCTGGAAAAGTTGGACGAGGCGCTCGATTCATTGCAGAGGTTGAGGCTGCTCGAGACCGAGATGGCCGAGTCGGGCGAGGAGGATAAGGATGTGGGCAAGAAGTGCAGGGAGGAGGTTGAGAAGAAGGTGGAGGTTAAGGCGAGGAGGGAGGCTGAGAAGAAGGAGAAGGAGAGGAGGAAGAAGGAGGGAGATTGGGCGATTCAGCAGGCTTTGAAGGTAGGTCGTCTTGCTCTCGCTTTTTGAGCCTGGCTAACCCTTTCGCTACTACAGTCCCGCGGCGCTCTACTCCCCAAAATCACGACCGCCAAACCCCTCTTCTGCAACTGCCCCATCGACGTCCCTCCTCCTCACTTCGACCCCGACTCGATCCTCCCCTCCGCCTCCACCACCCTCCCTCTCGTCCCTCCCACCAACTCGACCACCCCATTCATCACCTGGGAAGCTCCCTCTCCGACCACCCCTCTCATTCTCCCCGTCTTTCTCCTCCTCCCACTCGCCACCCCTCCAACCCGAGACCTCTGCCTCGGGTTCCACACCTCCGCGACATTCGGCGATGCCCTCCTATCAATGGAGCATGATCCCGCGTCAACGCAGCTATATATCGCTACCAAGAAGGGCAAAGTCTTGAAAGTTGGATCCAAACTTACGTTGGAGAAGGTCCTCGCCGCGGCGGGCAAGGATGGCGATGGGTGGGAGTTGAGGGAGGGTTGGGCGTTGGAGATGTGTGGTGTCCCTAAGTCGGAGGCGGGAGAGAAGTGGATTCAGACTTGGAAGGAGGAGGTCAAGCAGGGCGCGGCTGCATTGTTGTAGGATCGCTGGACGTTGGAAATGACCACCTTCGGCCGAGCTTTCTCCTTCGACGAGGCTTTTCCACGACCGTCGAGCTACTTCGTTAAATCGTTGCAGACTTTGATGCACCTCCGAACATGTTAAACGTGCATCCCGATTCGCTTCAAAAGCCTCAAGGATCCTTCTTCGGCCGAGCTGCTCTTTGGCGGAGGGCGAGTTCGAGGCCTCCGAGCTGCTTTGCTACATACCTGCATGCTTATCTGCGAAGCTGATCATGATTCTATTGCACTTTGAACCACTCCCGAGGTGCTGCAAGAGGATTTTCAGCGGACCCAACTCTGACTCAAGGGTGCGAAGGCAGCGACTCTGGGCGTGCCGCTGCTGGGAGCGGGACTCGAGTCAGGCCGTTCCCTCCTCCTTCATCCAACAACACTCCAGCAGCAAGAACCACAAAACCAACAACCAAGAACTTTAGCACCGTACAACCAAGCGAGCGGAGCTCTTCCTCTCGCAGCAGAGCAGGCGTTTGCCCCCCCTCGGGCATCTCTCTCTCTCTTCTCCTCCTCAAGTCCTTCACGTCTTAAACAGCCCCGGGTCGTTGCGCTACAGCAGGTGAGTGCTGGTACTCGTACATGGCATCAAATGCACCCCTGCTCGCTACTCCGGAGTACTGATTCGATGGTGTACAGCAGGACGCCACAGAGCACCCGTCCACGACCACAAGGTGCGCTTTCTCGGCCTTGCTCGCCTTGATTCTTCGCCCGAGTCATCGCTTACCTTGCTCCTACTCATTTCACAGTCACTTGGCAAGGCTTTTTCCTGACTACAGCGTACTCGCAACAGTCGGAGCACCCTTCTCCGCCCCATCAACCACTCCCCGCCTCATCCGTCGCCTAACATGGCCTTCCCCGTCACCCTCAAGTCGCTCAAGCTCCAGGCTATCTTCGCCTAAGCTTTTCTACTACTCTTACTCGACTACACACAATCTTCCCCTACTCTCAAACGCGCTCATCCCCTTCTTCAAACGAAACCCTTCTCCGCAACCCTACCACGCCTTCAACCCCCTCCCTTCCATCATCCGCCATCATCAACTACAGCCAAAAGCAAGCCTACCAGCTTGCACACCCTCAATCGTATCAAGGTCCCTCTACTACCGGTCAACGTCCTCTTCGCCACCAACTTCCCCTTTTCCACCCTCGTAGCCTCGTCAACCGCATCGCCCGAATCCGCCACTCGGCCTCAACTCCGAACCCTGTACTCTTCAAGTCTCGCGCTTCGATTTCAGAGTTCTCTTGTAGGACGTTATTACTAGGCAGGCTTCATACTCTTGTGTTGCTTGATTTAGTCTACTACAAGTGAGTTCCCGTCTCTTCGCCGAATGACTCGCCTTTGTTGACTAGGGTCCATCGCATCGCAGAACAAACCCTCGCACATCCCTCTTCCTCCTCTTGGCCTGATCCTCGCCAACCGAACCATCACCATGAACTACCCCTACCCTTCCCCTCCTTCGCTCGGCCATGGTCAAGCTTCCTCCTCCCTTTCCGCCACCGAGGAGGCCGTCGCCTATGTGGCGGCGCTCTCCCGTCAACGCTCGTCCTCCTCGGACACCCTAGGACCCGACGCCAAACGCGCGAGGTCCAACTCCCCTACTGCCGCTCCCGTCGAACCCGTCTCCCTCCAACGATGGCTTCAATCGGTCGCCACCCCTCCCCTCGACCGAGAGCACCACCACGCCACCATCCCCTCCTCTACGCTCTCGCACACACTCTCCGACCTCGAATTCTCCCAAGCGTGGAGCTACCTCCCCCCTTCCGCTGCTCCCGCCTCTCAGCAATCCGCCACCGTCGGTCTCGGCTTCGTCGACACCCCCACCTCTTCCTCCGAATCCTTCGACTACCACCAGCATCAACAACGCCTCGCTGGCGTACAGACCAACTTCCACCCTACCCCCATCGCTACTCCCCATCATCACTCCTTCAACGCCCTCCATGACTCGTCGACCGCTGCCGCCGGTCGACCGGTCAACCTTCGCTCGACGACCGCTCCCGTTCACCCTTTGAGGAGTATCGCCGAACTCAAGGCTTTGGGCCACGAGGGAGCGCAGTTTGGCGCAGAGGTTGAGATGAGGGCTCGTGGTGGAGAACAGCAGCAGCAGCTCGGTTCGGCAGTGGCGCAAGGAGTGGCGAGGAGCAACACCGATCTTGGTATCAAGGTCGGTGGTGAGGTCCTCAACAAGGATCGCTTTGTCGCGGGTCTTGTCGGTGAGTTGACGTTGACGAATAGTCGTAGAGATGATGAGCTCGGCGCTAACGACGAGTTCCCTTCTCAAGGCGCCTCGGTCCTCGCTATCGAGTCCATCTGGGGTCCCACTCCCGCCGACTGCACCGCCGCTACCGCCATGTCTCCCGATGGAGGTGTCCTTCCTCTCCACTGGTTCGTCAAGGAGGTCCTCCGCCGCTCGCGCACCTCATGCTCGACCCTCCAACTCGCCCTTTACTACCTCCACAAATCTCGTCGCGAGATTCGCGAGATCGTCGCTCGTGCCGATACGAGTAGGGACGAGTACCTCCGCCTCGAGAAGCAACTCGCCGCCGAGCGAGAGGCTCACATCCTCGGCGATTCCTACCCTTCGCCCCCTCTCTCGCCCGTCTCGGATCAAGGACACTCGTCGGTCGATCCTCAACAACGGTTCACCGATTTGATGGAGACGCAAAACAGCCCCGTCCTCTGTGGAAGGAGGATGTTCCTCGCGAGCCTCATCGGCGCCAGCAAATTCCTCCAAGATCGCAATTATTCGAACCGAGCTTGGGCTCGTATCTCGGGATTACCAGTCACTGAGATCAACGTCAACGAGCGCGCCTTCCTCAACATGATGAAGTTTCAACTTCACCTCGGCGCTCACGACTTTCAAAAATGTGAGGCTTCTTTCGAACGTCGAGATGGGTCGCCTTCGGCGCTCGTTGAGGACGAGGATGAGGACGCTCTTCGAGCTCCGTTTCCGATTCTTGCTAACGCCTCCTTTCTCGTCGCCGACTATTAGGGACCGAACGACTCGCCGCTCTCACCACCCAAGGCGCCGCGCTCGAGTCCGCCGCTGCAGCCGCCACCAGCTCTCGCATCGGACTCGGCCTCGCTCGTTCACAGTCCGACTACCCCGTCGAGCAACCAACTGAGGACCTCCTCCGCACCGTTCGTCCTCCCATCAGTACCGTCGGTCGCTCGCACTCCGAGGCAGAGGTCACCTCCTCCGCTTCGGCCGCCGCTATCGCCGCCTCGCGTCAAGCCCTCGTAGCCAAGATGAACGAACGTCGTCTCGCCGCTTCCGCCTCGTCGACCAAGCCCCTCGTCGCCGCTCAGCAACAGACGGCCTCTCCCGTGGATTCCGACGCTTCGTCCTCTTCCTCGGGCGACGAGTCCTCTTCGACTACCTCCTCCTCTTCGACGGGAAGGAAAGTCCGAGGCATGCCCATTCGCCGTCTCCAGCACCAACAGCAACGCCAAGCTACTCAGCAGGGCGGCAGTGGCATCCCCCTCGTTCGCTCGGGAAGTCAATCCTCCCTTGGATCCAACCGTGGATGGCCTACAGGAGCTACAGCAGGGGTAGCGATGGACGTGGATCAGACTTCGGCGTCGGCTGGCGCCGCGGTGGCGCAGGGATGGAGTCGTTGGGGACTCGCCGCTGCGGCTGGTGTCGCCGCTCATTGATTGAGCTCGTGTGTGTCGTGAGGGTCTTTTCGTCGTGTGGATAGTCTCTCGTTATTCTTCTTTCTTCCTCTTCTTACCGTACATGACCTCTCCCCTCCTCCCCTCGTCGTCTTTTCTTCCGCCGTAGTTCCTTTCTTCCCTTCTTACCCTTTCGACTCCCCCCCTTTTTTCTTTCTTTCTTTGGATTCCCCCTCTTTTTTACCCTATAGCAGTAGTGACTGAGTGATGTCCAACACCGTTTGCTTCTACAGAATCAAGCGTCGCGTCAAAAGGAGCGAGCGAGGCAGAGAGCGAGAGCGAGAAGGAGAAGGGAGAGATCGAGCGCTCAAGATGGCAAGAGACGGCCATTGGAAAGCGCCTTGAGGTGAGTAGCCAGGGCCGCGAGTGACCACTCGAGCTCTTTCATCTTCCACGCCCGCCGTCGAGGTGGTCGAGCAGAGCAGAGCGCGGGGCAAGCCATCGCCGAAGAAGAGCTGGGCTCGTGTAGCTCGCTTCTCTTTGTTGTCACGGCGTGAAAGATGTAAGATGCCGAGTCTATTACTAACAACATGTACTGACGACGATACTGACACTGCTACTGCTAATAATGATACGCTGACCCTTGAGACCGCCCCCCGAAACGATCGCCGAATCCCTCACTCCCTTCCTACCTTCTCCCACGAGATCCAACTGACTGACCGAGAACCTCCTTCAGACACTGAACCGAATCGCTAAGCCCGTACGAGTCACCACTCCCTCTCCCCCTCACCGCTTCATCTCCCACTCAAATCCCCTCCTCCCTCGCCCAAGCCTCAACCTGCTCCTCACTCCACTCACTCCACTCGGGCATTCCCCACCCTCCGACCCTCTTCGCCCTCGGCACCTCCAAATGAGGGGCATAGAATCTCGACGCTCCAACAAGGTGCTCCTCCTCGTAGATCTTGGACGCTTGACCACGCTCGGCTCGCTCGACTTCGGCGAGACTCCAGCGCTCCTCCGGGGTGGTGGGCCAGCTGCTGAGGAGGGTGTTGGAGCCATCGCAGTGGGAAAGGGGAGCGGGAGAGGAGATGAGAGGGTAGGAGGGAGAGGTGGAGATGAGACGAACGGAGGAGGTCGAGTCGTCGAAGGAAGCCGAGGCGCTGAAGGCGGGCGAAGGGGTGTAGGGAATCTCGTCGAGGTCGACGTCCATAAGAGGCGAGTTTGAGTGACGAGCGAGGAGGGCGGCGGGGTAGATGGGTTGGAGAATCGGCGACGAGGGTTCGGCGTCGTCGAGCTCGGCGATGCTGAGAGGGGTGGTGGGGCGGGATTCGGCCGAGTCGGGGTGGTAGCAGGTGAAGGAGTAGTCGAAACCGGACGCGGGCGAGTTGGAGGTGCCGAAGAAGGAGTGGTCGTCGTCGCTGAAGAGGCGTTCCGAGTAGGCGTCCTCGCTGTTGCTGTAGTCGAGTCCTCCCAGGGTGGCGGTCTGCTCCTCCTGCTTCACCTCGACGTTGGGATCGAGCTCCTGCTCTTGCTGCTCCTGGTTGATGCGGTGGAAGGACTTGGCGAGAGGGGCGGTCTGCTTGTTCTGCTGCTGCTCGGCGCGGGCGAGGGCGAGAAGACTGATGCAGGGCGAGAAGCCGTTCTCGGCGAGGTCGAGGGGGTCAAAGACGCTAGCGTGCTGTAGTTTCAGACGGAGGAAGAAGTCAGCTGCTGAGCTACAGAAGCGCGGAGACTGGGCAGCGAGAAAAGAGCAAACGCACCTTGGTCGAGTGGAAAGCCCTCACGGCGTCGAAGGGAGCCCAGCGGGAGAGAGGTACAGCCGAGTAGCTGGCGATGGTAGGGATAGAGGTGCGAGCACCGCGGAAGAGGCTGCAGAGCGACTTGGTGAAGAAGCTGGCCATGGTGTGCTGAAAAGCGAAAGCGAGGAATGTGACGAGAGAGAGAGCGCTGTAGTCTGGTAGACTGTAGGCTGATAGAGCGTTGTGAGAGTGATATAAAAGGTGCAGAAGCTGAGAGCGAGCGCCGAGCTGTAGCTGAGAGCGAGAGCCGAAGCTGAGCGAGAGCAGTGAGAAGTAGGAAGGAAAGAAGCGAACGAGCGCCGACGAGCAGGTTTTTCTAGCGCCGAAGAGATGGCTGGTCTCTCTCACTTCGATCGCACTACAGAAACATCTAGATCCGACTCTTAGGGGGTACAGCGAGGTCACCTACAGCTCAGTACAGCCAACCAGAGACTCGCTCGACCCGCTCACGAAAAAGAGACCCCTTCGCAGCCGTCTCACACCTCGGTAGCCTCCTTCTCTCGGCCGCCTTTGGTTCAAGGTAAAGTCAATGGGTAGTTGTAGGGGTACAGGGGAGTCCCCAGCCTGACCGACAGTGCAGTAGCAGTCCTTCTTCAGCCTCGGCGACGAGGGAGGCCTCCTTCGCAGAATGCATATCCCGCTGGCTTCTCTTCTAGCTCTTCTGCTGTCCTACAAAGAGTATTCGTACTACGATCCACCATTTCAGCCCCCTCTGCGACCGTTCCCACCTTCAACGAAGGTCAGAAGAGCTGGTAGAAAAGAGGGGAGGGAGGGCTCGCGGCTTCAACACTTCGCAGCTCCTACAGCAGGCTTCAGCTCCCTCTCTTCAACAGCCAAATCATTGAAAGCTGTGTCCGAGTAGGTCGACTCCCGCCCCGAGTCAACGATCCTCTTAACCTCTTCGCCGACTGCCTTCGCAGCGCGGCCGTCTCGACGCGATCCTCGAACGGCGCTCTACAATCCCACAATTCTCTAATTCTGACCACGCAAGAAACTCCCTCAAGCATACTTGAAGTACCCCTGGCTCTATGGCAAAGGGAGAAGCAGCACAACCCCCAAAGCGCTCCCTTCATCGCCGAGCCGAGTCCGAGACTCAAGCAGGTTGTAAGGGGCCGTCGAGACGAGGTGAAGAGAAGGGAGCACTAGGAAAAGGAGGAAAAGGAGGATGAGAGTGCGAGAACCGAGGAGTCGTCGAGAGCTTCAACTCGCAAGCATGCCTCGCGTGCAATAAAAGGGGGAGCTTAATGTCGGCCGCGTCGCAAGGAGAGAATCGCGTTACTTCGTTAACGGCGAGGCTCGCCATAGTCTCCCAGCCGTAAGCCTTGCGCCGTCTTTTCGCTCAGCTCGCAAGAGCAGATAAAGCATGCTCGGCGATTCGCACTTCGCAAATCACTCGGTTTCGATGGGAAGAGATCTAGTGAGACTAAGCAACAAGTTCTAAGCAGATACACCAAACAGTACTCTTCCTCCCGTCCTCGTCTACACCCCCTACCACTGCGTGTTGAGCGCCGGCCACTCATCCGGCCATTCGAACTGCTCGTTGCCGAGAAGTAAGTCTTGCGAGAAGACGGGGAAGGTATCGCCGATGAGGTCGACCCAGTCCTCCTTGCGGAAGGGGTAGTGATCCCATTTGTAGGGGGTAGGCGACGCCTCGGGTTCGAAAGGGCACATTGCGCCGTTGTAGAGCCGACTCGAGAATTCGTTCATCGGCTCGGCTGGTAGGTTGATGCTGTAGGGAGAAAAGAGGGTCAGCATCATCAGTACTAACGGGAAGGGAACGGGGCACTCACAACTCATGAGGATGAGGGTTGAGATCCGAGACGGCGTGATGGTGAAGCGCGGCGGCCGTCTCATCGTCGTAGCAGAACGGAGGGGTCTTGAGGTACGAGGCAATGGGAGCGGGGTCCAGGGAGAGTAGGAAGGACGAGTAGTCAAACTTTTCGGCGGCGCGCCAGCGGTTGACGTGCAGGGTGAGCATCTTGCAGCTTTCGAAAGCCCACGCGGCCTCGGGCGTTCTGCGAGTGAGCAAGAAAGCCGTCAGCAAGCTGATCGCACAAAGGATCGAGGAGAAAGCGCTCACGAAGCTTTGAGATTTTGGAGAGCACGAATGGCGGTATGAAGGCCTTCGGTCACCGAGAGGAGGTAGCGACCGGAGACGAGGAGCGAACGAAGGATGTGGAACGCAACGATGCAGGCGTAGCCCGCCGAGCCAGGGATCCAAAAGAAGCACTGGTGTACGCGATCCCGGTCGAGGAGCACCCGCATGATGTTGTTCCATGTACGAGTAGCGTGGCCGCCGAGGACGAAGGCGCCTTCGAGCAAGTCGAGAGACGAGTCACGGGTTCGGGCGACGAGGAGGATGAAGGGTCGGATCATGGCGAGTTTGGCTGCACAGGAGGAACCTCGCAAAGTCGCACGGCCGGCGAGTGTAGCGAGCGAATTCGCGCCCGAGTACTCCCTGCGACGGAGGAGAGATCAGCCGAATCCGCGAAAAGCAACGGTCGAAGGGCTCGAACCAAGTGAGATGCTCCGGAACGGCAGCAAGACCTGCAGAGGTGAACAGACGTCAGTTCCCGCTCCACCGCTGAAGCGCGCGCACGATCACTCACAAGCCTCATGCTCGGCCGTGAGCTCCTTGACGATGGGATGCATCTCTAGGGGCGTCAAAGACGCAGCCCGTACACTGTAGAGTCTGTGCAGAGTCCTTCCGAGCACCGCGGCAACCTTGGAGAGATGCTCAAACAGCCCGGAGAGGTGCTGCGAAGGAGCAGGTGAAGGCGTTCCCAGCGGCTTGCTTTCCCAGCGGTCGAGCGCGTCGTCGTCGATGGCGACACTGGAGGCGACGAGGGATCAGCGAAGCTCAAAGCCGAGGCCGACTAGACGTACGGATGCCGCAGGTCGAAGTCGAAATCTTGAATCGCGAGCGGTCGACCGAGCGAGGCGGAGCAGAAGCCTGTAGACGAGAAGGCAGGGTCAGCCGGCTCGACTCGAGTAAACATAACATGCAAGGCTCACGATCGAGGGTGAAGAGCATGTGGAAGGCGCGCTTGCGGAGCTGGTCGACCAAAGGCGACTGGGTCCAGCGCTCGGTCGTCTCCAAATGTGCGCCAACGTCGATGAACTTGCGCACTATGAGCAAGAGGTCAGCTTTGAAAGGCTTCCAAAGCGAGCAGGGGTGTAACTGACTGGCTAATCCTCCTGTACTCCAAGCTTGGACGGAAGTAGCGGCGCCGAGGAGGTAGATGACGGCGAGCGTCGAGGCTTGCAGGTCGAAGAGGGTCGATCCCGCCGAGGCATGCTCTCCGACTGGCGATTCACAGCAGGAGGCCGCGTAGAGCGCCTCCGCCGACCAATCGCCTCGTATCCTTGGATCCTCCACCCACCGAGTGCCGAGAGCGAGAACGACGAAGACTGCACGGGCGAGTAGAGGTCAGCGACGATCTCGCTGTTCCAAAAGATTAGAAGCGAAACTCACGAAGCGACCTGAAAGCTGGATCAGAGTCCGCCTTGCCGCTAAAGAGGGCGCGGGTGAACGAAGGACGATGGAGGACCGGCATTTGCTCGTTGAGCTGAGCGAAGTAGGCGTCGACGAGAAGTTGTACGAGCTCGACAGGAGGAAGGGCGAATGAAGCGCTTGAGACGTGGTCCTCTCCTCGGCCGATCAAGTGCTCGACGAGCGAGACCTGCTCCTCCACCTGGATCGTCGCTCCTTCGCAATGGTCGTCCAAGACCTGAGCAGCAAGAGTAGGTCCAGCCGACTTTCCAGCGAAGCGCTGTGCGGGTCGAGGGCTTAGCTCTCAGGTCGCAACGACCAGGAGGGGAGGCCGAGAGTGACTTACTCCTTCGAAGATGCCCTCGATGCGCCGAGCGGGCGGATGATACTGCTGAGGAGGAGGAAGACCGAACGGCACGTTGTTACGATCGGCTTCGGTTTGTTGTAGAGCTTTGATGGCCTTCTGTAGCTTCTGCGACGAGTCGGGCTCGGAGGGGCGGTGGGCGAGGGAGACGAGATCGACGCCCGCTGAGGTGCTGAGGTTCCGTAGGAGCTCTTGCGTCGTCTCTAATCGTAGCTCGAGCGCCTCCACGTAGCTTCTTGGCGGTCCTCGTACCCTCGGTGCGAAAGAGCAGCTGATGCTGGCGGAATCGCAGTAATCGCATGGTCCACCCTCGGGTTCGGCTGTAGCGAAGGAGCTTCAGCACAGTCAGCGAGATAGAGATACATAAGAGCTCACCAGAGGGTACACAGCGGGTCTTCCTTCTCCTGCAGGCGTCGCCTAGTTCGATCCCGAAGCGCGCGTCTCAGCCCGAGCTCTGACTTCTCGAGGCTGGGATGTACTCACAAGCTGGTCCGCCTCGCTGCACTAGCCTCCACTGCGTCTCCTCTCCTCCCTTCTCACCAATACCCGGAGCCATGATGTCGAGTTGAGAGTCACGTCGAGCAAGTGCGTTCGAAGGGGCTTAAAGTGATGGATGTCGAGCAGCCGAGCGCTTGCGTACAGTAGGTGCGAAATTCGTCCACAAGTCGCTCTAGATCCCCGAGAGCCGCGAGAAGAGATTGAAGACGAGAAGAGATGAAGAAGGAGGCTGAGAGGCGCAAGTCGTCAAATTGCCCGAGCTCAAGCCGGCGACTGGTAAGAGAGGTAGCGATCGCGCAGTTTGCTTGAGGTGAGCTATAGGTGGGTGCATCTCTTCTTGAGCTTCAGAACCGTCGTTTCGCCTCGTTCGCTCGTCGTGCTTTCGCCGAGTTCGACCGGGCAGCAAACGCCGAAGATCGCTAGTCCAGACACCAGTTGTTGCAGTATGAGATTCCGAATCATATGTACGAAGTCCGTGGGTTTAGTGCTTGGCCTTGGCCTCCATTGCCATCGCTGCTTGAGCACAGAGAGCGGCTGCGAGGAGAAGGAGGGTCAGCAAGCGCTTTTCGCCCGACGAAACGACGTCGACTCACCTCCAACTCCACTTCCATCCTTGGCGAGATCAATCACTACCCTCTTGACGACGTCCTCTCCGAGCAGTTCCCTCAGAGCATCCTTGACGCGCTGATCGAACCTCGGGTAGAATTCGACGAGACTGCCATCCAGTCCAAACTTGACCTCCTTGTCCGACTTGTCGTTTCCAGTCTGCTTGATGGTAGCAGCGAGCGCGCATGCCGAAAGACGGCAGCCACGGGTTCCAACGATCTCCGAAACGCGAGCGACGGCGACACAGTCGGCATCCGAGACGAGCTCGTCGGCGATGCCGAGGTCCTTGGTGATGCATTTGCGAATGGAGGCGATGGGATCGGCGGCGCTGTCCGAGTTGGGAAGTGAGAAGGCCTCGAGGGCAGACATGACTGCAAGACGATGGATTAGCGGTCGATCTTCTTCTTCGGCGACAGCTCAAGACCAACGCACTGGCGGTATCAAGACCGTAGTGAGCGTTAAGAGACTTTGACGAGAAGCCCTTGAAGATGACTTGAGCGTCGACGAGGTGGAGGACGACGTTGCGAGTGACTTCTCCGAGGTCTGCGAGAGACGGGAAGGGTCAGCGTTATGTCGAGGGGTCTGGCAAGTGCACGATGTAGCGTACACATTCCCGAAATCATCTGCAAGGCGAGAAGGTTGTCAGTGTACATCTTCAAGAGGAGGCTTAGGGCACGACTCACCTTCTCAAAGGCTTGCTTGCGAGGGTTGATTGAAATGCGGTCCACTCGGCTGTCGAAGATGGTGAAGGGCATGACCACGCGCTGCGATACAATGGGTTAGCTTATCGTTCCATAATCGAACTGCCCGACCAAGCTCACCTCGTTGTCGAACGCTCCCCCTGCGAATCGCCGAAGATTAGCTCCTGCGCTAGCTCTTCAACGCCGCTCCAAGACACTCACATTCGGTGTTGACGACCATCTTGTCCAATCCATCCTTCTTTGCCTGCTCGAGCTCCTCCTTGGTCTTGGACTCCTTCGTGATCTTGGCGACATCCTCAACGTAGGCTCCGTTCGTTCCGGTTCCGAAGATTCCACCGCAGAGGCAGTCACCACGCTCGTAGGCGGCAGCCATGAGGGTTCCAGCAGTGTCGTTGACGAGGGCCGAGCACTTGACGTGGATGTGCTTGCGATCGAGAGCATCCTGGAGGAGTTGAGCCACGTCCTTGCCGACGGCGTTCTTGCACTCGAATCCCTGTTGGCGAGACGAGTCAGCGCTACGGTAGGAATTCAGAGAATCGTCTAACAACGCACTTTGGTCCAGTTGATGAGGGTTCCCTTGGCGAGAGCGGTCTGAGCCACGGGGAAGGAGAAGGTGAAGCCGAGGTAGAGCTTCTCGTTGGGGTCGCCGGTGGTGCCAATCTCGGTGAGGAACTGGTCGACCGAGTTGGCGATGTAGTCGAACAGGGCGGCGACCTCTCCCATCTTGAGCGCCTGCGAGACCTTGTACTTTTGTTGCCTCATCGTCCACTTGGAGTCGCCGAGCAGGGTGACCTCGCACACGCGGAGGTTGGTTCCTCCGAGATCGAGAGCGAGGAAAGTGCCCGTCTCCTTGCCAGAGGGGATGTGCTGCAGGTAGGTGGGGATCATCGGCCTGCGAGAGGATAGCGGTCGTTGCGTTGCGCGGGAGCGGAGGGAGCGCAAGGTCAGCTCTGCAGTTTCGAAAGGGTTCTTGTGCAGCGGCACATCACTCACATGAAGGTATCCTTGGTCTCCTTGGTCGGCTGCTCGCTCAATCCCTTGCCAAACTCCCACAGCATCTGCTCAACGATCTCCTCGAGCTTCTTGGTGGGCAGATCGAACTGCTGCTCAATGGAATCGAGGGCAGCGCGAGTCTTTTCCGGTAGCTCGACCGTGTTGTTGAGGGGAAGAAGATAAGGGGGCGACATGGTTCGAACGGGCGGCGAAAGATAGCGTTGCGTCGGTTGAGGAGAGAGAGAGATTGGCGAGGCGGAAGCGAGAGGTGGACGGGAGGGGAAGCTGTAGCGTGGTAATAGCAGTCAGCTTCTGCGCTTGTTCCTGCTGCCTGTCCGGTGCCGTTGGCGTCGCGTCCGCTGCTCGTTTTGTCCCGCTCGACCCAAGACTCGGTCACTGGGCGCCTGACCCAATCCTCCCTGCTCCTGCTCCATCTCCTTCGTCCATTGGATCCTGATACACTTCAGTAGATCAACTCACGAACTGTGCTGGTCGAAGCGGCGCGAGTGGGAAGCGAGGCAGAGAAGCGAGAGGCAGAAGAGAGCGACCAGAATCGACAAGACGGCGGATCTGAAGCTCGACGTCAGAGGAAGGTCAGAAGCTGGGGCAAAGACTGGCTGGGGTACAGGCAGCAAGGCAGGCTCTTGGAGAGCGTACAATTGCGTTTTGCTCCGCTGTCGACTCGAGAGAGCGAGCAAAGCAGGTCAAAGTTCCCCTTCGCAAAGGATCGCCGAAAAGCGATCGGCGGGAGGGTGAGGAGCTGTAGCAGAGCAGGAAGCTCAAGCAAGCTCCAGTCAGATGGCCGAGAAAGTTGATGTGAGCAATACTGCGTCGCGAGAGAGCAGGATAGTACATCTCTCGGGCGCTCGGCGCTCGGCGAAAGCAGCTGCGAAGCTTGGGAGCGGAAAGAACTACAGCTTGCTGAGGCATGGCTGACTGGATGCGGGAGCTCATAGTCTACCTCGGACTCCAGCTTCGAGTTCCAGCTTCTCCCATTCGACGTCGGCCTTTAAGCGAGCCTCTCGCCAGCGCTGCCTTTCTTTCTCCTGCGCTCACCTTGTCTCGCTCGCTTTCGACGTCGCTGCTGGATTGCTGGACTAGGACGACACTAGAGCTTGACAACGAAGCTGCTGGTAAGTCTGTGCTGCTCTCTACTGCCCTACAGCGCCCTGCTGACGCGCTCCTCGAACTCACCAGCAGGACGCTCGACCCGCTCTCTCGCTCTCGAAGGTCGCTATTCGCATTCCCGTACTCGCTGCTGGTGAGTCACATCATGACTTCACTTCATTTCCCCTCTCTGACCCCGTTGCAACCTTTCGCAGATCCCTCTTCGCCTCACCGCTGCTCCCACGCGACGCGTCCCTCCCTTCCCGCGCTCAACTCGCCTCTCCTCCCTCGCGAGCTACTCAGCACCCTCCCTCCTCTGATTCAAAATCCTCAAGTACTCTCCCGAATGGCGCCCGACCCGCAGAACGCTTCGCTTCCGCCTCGGCGCACCCTCGCCGACCTTCCTCCGGAGCTCAAGGCCATCATCGCTCGCATGGCGCGAGACCAAGACTCGGCGTACGAAGAGAGAATGCCCAGTGATAAGAGAGAGCGGGAGATGGCGCTTTTGGGCAAGCGCGACTGGGATGGCAGGAGCGCGCGGGCGCTCTCCTTGGTCGACCGAAGTTGGCACTCGGCCGCGGTCCCTCTGCTGTTCGAGGTGTGTAGTGCTAGAGTCGAGTTACGGAGATATCTTTGATGGACAGCTGACCTCGTCTTCCAATAGACCATCACCTCCCGACGCTGTAGCTCGAACATCTTCGGCTTTCGCATCGCGAGTAGATTCGCTCGCTTCGTCAAGAGGGCCAGTTTTGACTCCTCCTACCTCCAACCCCACGATAACTACGAAGAAGACTGGAAGGCTCTCCTCCGCGCCCTCCCTTTCTTTGGCAACCTCGAACACATCAACTTTAGCGACGAGGCTTCGTCGATCCTCTTCGGCTATGACCAGGACGAGGGACCCACCGAGGATCAGGTGACCTTCAGGGAGTCGCTGAAGAGTATATCCTCCTCCATCCAAAGCCTTCAACTTTTACCATCGACCCCGGATACTTTCCTTTGGATGCTTCCCCCCTTCATCAACCTTCGTCGATTCCGGTGGTCAATATGTCAAGAGGAGGACTGGGCGAGTATCCTCCCAGCAGTGCAAGCTCTAGGTCGATGCAGTACGCTAGAGCACCTTGATCTTGAAGGTGCTTCCGAGGGGCTATTGGCGCAATTTGTGCAGGAGGGGTGGGAGCCGTCGTGGCCGAATTTACGGAGCCTCGCCCTCAAGTTCGACGACGAAGAGCTAGGGGTAAGCGCCTGGAGCTTCATCCGGAGCTTCAGAGAAACCCTCGAGTCGATCACATTGCGGTTAGACCACCCAGGTCTCGCGGACGACTTGCTCAAGGAGACCGAAGCTCCCCTCACCGGCTTCCCCAACCTCCGTCGACTCACGATTAAGGACGGATTCGTTGATACCGAGGTCGCTTCGCTCCTCAAACTCTTCTCGGGTTCCCCCGTGCGTCATCTTGACCTCTCGGTCTACGACTCGGATTGGGAAGACCCTCCGACCGTCCTCCTCGAGACCGCCCTTCAGCTCTTCCCAACCCATCTCCGAAGCGTCCACCTCGACTACCAACCATTCTACCACGGCTCTCACCTTCACTCTCTCGCCCCAACCCTGGCCTCTCTCGCCCCGGCTCGAAACATCTCCGTCACCCTCGCTCCCTCCTACGACGTCTTCCTGCACCGACCTCTTCTCGAAATGAGTAGGATACTACCGTCGGATGATGTGGATGATAACTGCGATCAGCTTGAGGAGCTTTTGCGATCTGGGTTGCGGCAGACGGCGGGGCTTCGGGCGTCGAGGGACGGAGTGGCGATCGATAGGCTTAGGGAGGCGTTGGAGCCGCTCAAGGCGAGCATGATGAGGGCGAGGGATTGATTGGTGGGCGGACGGGGGAGGAAGAGTCGGCGCAGGAGGAGGGAGAGCCGAGGAGGGAAGTAGGGTGGCGAGGCGAGGTGAAAGGCGAGGGGCGGCAGACGGGCGCGAGGGTCGCAATGGACGTTATTACCGTACATCGAGCTCTTTGCACTCATCTCATAAGAGCCAATCTGCAAACGCGAGCGCCTCCTTCTTTCTTGGGTGCCGCTCGGTCTCCTCGAGAGCAGGGCGGCAGCTGCTCGCGAAGCTTCGGCGCTCGGCGCAGGGTGAAGCATCGCTCAAGAAGCGTCGAGGAAAGTCGAACGGAATCCCCAGCGGTTTAAGCTCGACTTCTAGTCGTCATCCTTGCCAATCCTCTGCAGCGAGCGACTGCAGCGGCTCCCAAATCCACTTCGGCGCTCACTGGACGCACGAAGCTTGCTCGGAATCGACGACGGTGGAAGATGATTCGCTCCTCACTCGTTCTCTCGTACTCGAACGGAAGAGATTAACGACTTGAATAGGCTCTTTGCAACTGCAGTACCAAAACACGCGAAGGGAGGGAAAGAGAGAAAAAAAAAGAGAGAGAAAGTGCGAAGAAAAGGGAAAGTAGAAAGAGGGTGGATCGTAGAATGGGGGGGTCGTTTCCGTCGTCTAAAGCTAATCATCATCAGGAATCCAAAGTCTGTACATCGTATCGTATCCCATCCCTCGCGGCCGAGTGAATGTCCATCTCCCTCCGTTCGGTCGGCGGGGTCATTGTTCCCCTCCCGCTCCCCTCCGCCTCAGCTCAATGCGCCTTCACCTCCTTCCCCCCACCCCCACCCACTAAACTCGTACTACTCGCCGCGGCGCTCCCACCCAACGTCGGCGTCCCAATCGGGGAGGAAGAGAAGCCCTCCGAGGCGGATTCGGGCCAGGGAAGCCAGGCTGCTCCTTGGCCTTCTAGGTCGAGGGATTTGGAATCGCGTAGGGATCGGAAGTTGACCGTGTCTTGCGAGGAGCTGGTGGGGTGGGAAGGAGTGAGAGGGAGGGAGAGAGAGGGAAGGAGGGAGGGAGGGCCGAGCGAAGGAGGTTTAGTAGGTCGACGGCGGGTAGGGGGAAGGAGGAGAATGAGGAAGAAGGAACTCACGAGACGGTAGGCACAATAGGCGGCGGCAAATGCCTCAACAGGGCAAAATTAATGCTCGCGAACCATCTATGCTGCTTCACCTCCGACGCTCCGCTTCCCGAACCTAGGCGCTTATGTTCATCCTTGCACAAAAGTTTCTTGATGACCGATTTACACATGGTAGTCGTTGCTTGATGATCGGGGAAGGAGACTTCGTTACGGAGGACGTTGGAGAAGGTGGCGTGTCGGTTGGAGCCTTTGAAGGGGGTGCAACCGTAGAGCATTTCGTAGACTAGGATGCCGAAGGTCCACCTGTTTGGCGTGAGTGAGTGAAACAACGAGGGGAGGAAGGGGAAGGAAGTAGGAGGCAAAGGAGAGATGGCGAGGGGAAAGGGTCAGCGATCACCGAGCGACGACGACGATTCATCCCCAATCCTCGAATCCAACAACGCACCAATCGACGGCCGACGAGTGTCCACACCCATTGATGACCCTGCACCCATCAAGACAACCGGTCAGCACTCCCCCCATCGCTCCCCTTCTCCCATCCTCGGACGCGCGCCCTCAACTCACTCAGGCGAGATATACTCCTCGGTCCCAACAAACGAATTGGTCCTAAAATCGCTCAAACACATTTTGGTATCCACGAGAGGAATCCCATTAGGCGTCATTTGTTTGATTCCTGCTGGTGCGCCTCCGATCTCGGCTTGCTTGGAGAGGTCGAAATCGGAGAGTTGGATGTGACCCGTGGCGTGGAGGAGGATGTCTAGTGGAGGAGGTGAGAGGGGAGGGAGGTTAGTTGATGGTCTGGAGAACTCCCTCGGCGTTTGAACTCCTCCCTTCCTCGTCGTCCTCGCCCGTTCGGCGCCCTCCCTCCCCCCCTCCTCCTCCCCTCCCCCGCTCAAAAAAGAAGTCACTCACTCTCCGGCTTCAAATCCCTATAAATGAACCCCATCAAATGCAAATACTCCAACGCCGCCACCACCTCCGCCGCATAAAACTTGGCGTCCTCCTCGGGGAGACACTTGTTAGGACGGGTTTGGAGGGCTCGGAAGAATTCGCCGCCCATGCAGTATTCCATGCCTGTTTTGAAGTGGGAGGGCGGGTGGGGAGGAGAGGGGGGGAGGTCAGCGGCGGAGGGGGAAGCGGGTGTGGGAAGGGAAGGGAGAAGAGGAAGGAAGCGCACAGAGGTAGAGGTAGTCGTCTGATTGGAACGAGTGGTACAGGGTTACGATGAAGGGGTGGTTGGAACCCGCGAGGATTTCCTGTGTTGTGTGGCGATTGGGATTGGGAGGGAGAGGAAGGGTGAAGAGGTGAGGAGGTGGGGAGGTCAGTTCTCGGTTCGAGCGATCGTTCCGACTGCTCCTCTCACTCGGCCGACTCAAAAGCCCATCTTCTTCCCTCGAGCTCATCTCCATCCCCACCACCACCACCACCTCACCCCCTCCTCGCTCCTCCTCGAAACCCTTCAAGCACTCGAACACGAGACCCTCACTCACCTGCTCGGCCATGGCCCTCTTAATCTTATTCCTCTTAATCATCTCCCTCTTACTCAACACCTTCATAGCAAACAATTTCTCCGTCTTCTTCTCCCTCACAAGATAAACCTTTCCAACATCTCCTTTGCCCAAAAGTTTAATCTTATGAAAAGAAGAAGGTCCAATCTCTGGCGCTCGAACGCGAATGGAGGAAGAGGAGTAGGTTCGACGAAAGGCGGTTCGAGGGCCTATACCTCCTGCGTTGAGGGAGGTGGAGGGGGAGGAGGGAGGAGCGAGGGAGGTGTAGGTAGAAGAGGAAGAGCCGGGGGAAGGAGAAGGAGGGGCGATGGAAGGTGAGGAGCGGGAGCGAGCGGGCGAAGTGGTACGTGAGGAGGAGGAGGGCTTGGAGGTAGTGCCGCTGGGGATGGAGGAACGACCGAGCGAACCCGAATAGGAGGAGGATTGGGTCGTGTCGGTCGATTTGGTGGGTCGTCTTGATCCCCCTCCCCCTCCCCCTCCTCCGCCGTGGGATGAGCCGTACGCCTCGTTGACGTCGCCGACGGGGATCACTCCTTTCGGCAATGGTGGCACCTCCCCTCCTCCACCGGTAATACCGGAGGGAAAAGAACCAGTAGCAGGACTGAGGAACCCATTCTTGGTAACGGGGTAAGGATGGCTCGTAGTTTCCCGTTGGGCCGCTGCAGAGGTAGAAGAGGAGGAGAAGAAAGAACCGTTGAAGAGGGCTTTGGCGTTGGGTGCTGAGGCTACGCGGCGGAGGAATCGGCTTGCTGACGAGGAGGTGGAGGAGGGGGAGTGCGAAGGTGAGGGGTTGGTTGAGCGGAAGGAGGATTGAGCGGGTGAGGGAGAGGGAGGAGCAGGGGTGGATGGGGTGGGTGTAGAATTGTTGCGGGCGGGTGTGGCGCGGTGTTGGGATGGTGTTGGTGATGGTGAAGCGGCGGGGGAAGGCGATGCGGCTCCTCCTCCAGCTGTTGTTGCCGAGTATTTCCTGCCCGCTGATTTGCCCAATGATTTACTCCTAACATTCTCCTTTCCCGTACTAGTCGCTCCTTTCCAACTCTTTGCACTGAGAGCGGGAGAAGGGGAAGTGGTGAGGCTCGAAGTTGACCCCGCGGTTGGAGTTGGTGCTCCAGTGAAGTAGTCTCCGCTGCCACTGCTTGTTCCGTTGGTGGTAGTCGAAGAGGAATGCGAGTCGAATTGACCTGCTAGAGGAGGTGAACTAGGTGGCGAGTTGTAGGCGTGTTGTTGAGGAGGGGAGAAGAGGTCCGAGGTTGAAGCGTCCATGGGATGTAGGGTAGTAGCTTTGAGAGTAGGACTAGTAGGTACTCCTGTAGGGAATGGTCCTGTAGTACTGCTCTTCCTAGACAATCTCCCTACGATCCTCTTCCAGGGAGTGGATGAAGTCGAGGGGCTCGAGCTGCTACTGCTGAGTGATGGACTCGCTAAGTTGTGCGAAGAGGAAGGCGAAGGTGAAGGAGAGGGTAAGGGGGCTGTAGTCGATGCCATATCTCCCCTTAACGCTGCTCGACGAGTTGAAACCCAACGGGCTGAGACGAAGGAGACAGAGAGACCCTCGCGCGCTCGACGCTCGACGCTCTCCGCAGTGAACCCTCGTTTTACCAACAAGGGGGGCCAATTCAAGTCTTGTTGAGTACTTGACTACAGAGTTATCCTAGCGCTACTTCCACCCTGCTACAGAAACGCCGCAAGCTGTACCTCATTCCCAGCTATACCCTTTCGCGCGTCGTCTCGCTCCCTTCATCGCCGGAGACCGTCTTTGCCGTGTCCAATGGCAAGCAGAGTAGAAGAGCAAGCGAGGAGGGCTGCAGAGACTTGCTTTACGTTTATGCAGAGCTCCTTTGCACCATTCTAAGCCTCTACGCGAGAGCTTCGTCGCTCGAACTTGCTTCGCAGGCCGTTGAGCGGTCCTTCGCAAGATCACCTCGATAGCACGCCCGCAGAGCGCATATGAGCAGATGGAGTAGTGTACTCCGCTCCCCTCTCTCCCGCTCTGCCCTCGCGTCAACCCTCTCCCTGATTCTCGGCGTTGCCCTCCTCCCCTCCCTCTCTTCGGCGTTGGTCCATCTAAGGCGGTTGCAATTCCTCCAAAGGATCCAAACTACCGCCTGCGCTTCTCGAGTTGAGCTTCCCTCTCCCTGGCCTGCTTGACGATACCTCCCACACCAACGAGCCTGTGTGGTAGTAGTAGAGTGAGGGGAGCGAAAGGAAAGTCAGTTTGCGTTCTCCTCCGAGGTGGGAAGACAAGTTCTGTAGCTCTATCCCGAGCGAAAGGAGAGAGAAAGATAGAAGGACTGACCTGTTTGGTTGATCCCTGACAAAGTACATCTTTGCGCGTTTGGAAGCGCGAAGGGTAGGCTTCTTCCTCTGAGCCTGAGTACCATCCTTTGCGACGATGGGAGGACCACTCCTAGTAGCGGGAGCTACTACTTTGATATCCTTGACCATGGGAGAGAATACTTTGTAGCTGATTTCTACTCCAGTACGTCCGACCATGTTCCTCAAGCGAATTGAAGTGTCTCGACCTGCATGGCGACGACGGATGGCGATGAGGACTCCAGAGAAGGTGTTGGTGGAAGGAGAAGGGTTTTCGGGAGTGGGGAGAGAGGTGTAGGAGGTTATAGTGAGGACTGAGCCTGGCAAGAGGCGGGAAGGGGAACGACGAGAGAGGAGAGAGGTGTAGTGTGAAGCCAGAGGGTGTTGAGAGGTCAAGTGTTGGTTAAGGGTGCGGAGGAGGGAGTCGGTGAGAGGGAGTGATGGTGTAGAGGAGGAAGGGATGACTTGAGCTGTAGCCGAGTAGGGATAGGCTGAGCTGGGAGCGCTCGAAGAAGAAGAGAAGAGTCGAAGTTGTGATGTTGGTGCTGTAGTAGAGCAGGTTGTTCTACTACTACTGAGTGCCAATCGTTTGAATGAAGCGGTGAGCGACATGGTTGTTGTAGCCTAGTAGAGTTCAAGTAGGAAGCAGGAAGCAGAGATTCGACTTTGAAATGGCCGCGACCCTCAGCCCTCAGCTCTTCTCGCTCGGCGCGCTTCCCTTGCGCCCCTTGGTCTCCTTCCTCTTCCTCCTTCTCGTCGCTTTCTCGGCAAAAGAGCAACTCTCCCTTATTCTGTAGCTTTATAGCTCATCTCTCTCCCGTAAGCTCTCTCTCACCTCTTGTAACAGCTCAAAAGGACGCGCTGACACGCTCCCCTTGTCACCTCTCTCCCTCCCACAGCTCGCTCTTCTCCCTCTCTCGATTCAAGGGGATGCAGCTCATCTAGACCCATTCCAACTACCATGTCATTCTACTCACCTACACACCCTTCCCAACAACCTTGTCCTCCCACCGCTTCGTCCAACTCTTCCACACGCGACTCTTCCTACTTTACCGCCAACGATCACCTCTCTTCCTACTCCAACTCGTTCCAACCTACTACCAACAACAACAACGATCAACAGCAATATCACTCTTCACCATCACTAGGTCATGGCCCCCCTCCTCCTCAACAGCAGCCCTTCTTCAACAATCACAACCCCACTCGATCCCCCGACCTCTCCTTCAAGCAACTAGACTCGGCTCGTCCCTACCCTCTCATCGAACGAAGGTCCTTCCGAGAAGTCTCGAGCTCAGGCGATATCCTCCTCCCTCGCGGTGGTGAGGAGCAGCTTTCCCTCTCGCAGTCCTCATCGGCAGGAGCTTGGGCGGACGCGACGGCGGGAGGGGGCTCAAGCTCGAGAGGAAGGAACACTCCTACCATCGGAGGAGGAGGGAGTAGCGTTGGTGCTATTGGGGATGGGAGGAAAGTGTCTGGTGTTATCGGAGGGGAGATGAAAAAGGCTCAACAGCAGCAGCAGCAGCAACAGCAAGGCGACGGCGAGGGTCAATCGCTCACCGGCCTCGGAGCGCTTTTTGACGGTCGGAGCGCGTTGGGATGGGGTGCTTTGAGCCCTAGTATCAATCCTTTGGGGGAGGAGGGGAGTACGCCCGGCACCAGTAGGCCTAGCAGCTTCATCCTCGACGTCCTGCCCGCTAGGACCGACCAGGCGAGGGATCGCGCCGCCGGAGGAGGAGGAGGGAGCGCCACGGGCAGTCTTTCGCTCGATACGAGAGCTTCACCTTCGACTAGTCCTCTCCCTTCGCCCTCCAACACCCTCAACAGCGAGGCGCCCTCCACCACCTCGGCTTCAGCTTCGGCGCCAGGACAAACCATCTCCGATTCCTCGCTCTTCCACTCGCCTACTTCCACCTCTGCACCTCTCCCTCCTACTTCCACCACTCCCATCGCTCAGAACAACCCCCTCACCATCGACAACAACAACAACGGGAGCACCACTCGATCCTCCTCCCCCGCTCGACTCGATTCGGTCCTTTCCTCCCAGTCCCAAACCTCGAGTACAGCCCTCGAGAACCTCACCAATAGGGTCAACTCCCTCGAATCCTCCGTTACCGACCTCTCGTCACTCCTTTCTACCGAGGTTAGGTCCTTGAGGGATGAAGTTGGAGTTCTGAGGGGGTTGGTGCTCAAAGCCGCTGGCGGGGCGTTCCCCGGCCTCAACGGCGTCGTAGGAGGAGGTCCTCAGTCCCCATTCCAACGATTCCAACAACAACAGCAGCAGCACCACCATCCCATCGCTCTCGCCCGGCAACAATCCCACGAAGGCACGACCACTCTCGACTCCCCTCTCCTGACCCTCCGCTCTCCCTCTCCTCCCCTCCCTACCGCTCTCTCCACTTCAGCTCCCTCAGCCTCAAGCGTCCTCATCGCAGCTAACGGCAGGCCGACTTTCCCTTCCTCTTCCTCTGCCCTCGGCGGTGCGGGAGCTGGTCTTTTCGGAGGAGGAGGAGGAGGGGAGGACGATAAAGACGAGCAGATTAGGCTTCTTACAGCTCAAGTCGCCAACCTCTCTTCTTCGGTCGCGCATCTCTCGGCCAACGCCAACGTCTCGCAAGGAGGGGGGATGACCCCGACTCAACTGCAGCATCTCCAACAGCAACAGCAACAGCAGAGGCAGTTCTCCCTCCCCAACTCCACCGGCACCAGCGGTGGAGGACCAGGATCAACGCACGCCTCCCCTGCACTCTCCTCCCTCGTAGACGGTTGGAAGCGGGACTTACCCTCCTCTTCGCCCGGAGGAGGAGGAGGGGGGACGGGGTTGGGCATGAGCGGCGTAGGAGGAGGACCAGGAGGTGGGGGTGGGGGAGGGGTCAAGAGCCCGATGATGAGGCCTGTTAGTTCGGTGGGGTTGAGTAGGACGGGTAGTTTGGGTGGGGTTGGAGGGGCGTTTGGGAGGCAGCAGAGGGGGAGTGGGGAGGTGAGTTCTGAGGCTTCGCTTCGTTTCTTGCTCGAGCTCGGTTGAGGGACCGTTCGCTTACCTTTCGCGGCATGTTACAACGACAGACTTTCGACTCCTCCTCCGCCGGATGGGGAGACGTCGCTTCTTCACCTCTTCTCGGCGGCGGAGGAGGTGCGAATGGAGGAGCAGGCGCTTCCTCCCCGCTTCTGGGATCGAACCCTCCCGGCTCATTAGGTGGGAAATGGGAGGCGCTGGGAGTGGGGATTGAGTTGTTTAGGACGATCGCTAAGTATGGGTGAGTCGCTCTCCCTTTCGCTGAGGTTGAGGAGGACGAGCGCCGAAGCTGACCCCTCCTCGCTCGCAGACTCGGCCCACCCACCAAAATCCAATCCAAAGCCATCCCCTGCATCCTTCGTTCGCAAGATATCGTCGCCCAAGCTCCCTCAATCCAAGAGCGTATCCAATCCTACGTTGTCCCCGCCCTTCAACTAATCCTCTCGCTCGCCTCTTCGGACGCTTCCACTCCCAACGCTCCTCCAACGGCACGAGGTATCCAAATCCTCATCGTCACAGCTACCGTCGATCAAGCAGCTCAAGCTCAACGACTCTTCATCGGCCTCGGCGGCTCACTCGGTATTCGGACTTCCCTCTGCGTCGGCGCGTCCAACTCGGACCTACCCAACGAAGCTTCCACCCTCCTCAAATCCCCTCCTCACGTCCTCGTAGGAACCCCTCAGAAACTTCTCGACCTTTTCGCCCTCCGCACCGTCCCAACGAACGATGTCAGATTGTTGGTGGTGGATGAGTGCGATCAATTGATTGCGAGGAATTTGGCAGAGTTTGTGGGTAACCTCGTGAGGTTGTTACCTCCTTCGGGAACGGCTCCTGGTTCGCCGGTCATGGGGAGGAGTCCTATGCTCGGCGCCGGCGGGGGAGGGGGAGGGGGGTTGCCAGGAGCGTTCGATACCCCCAATTTTACCGGCTCGCCTCGATTCCCTAACGCCGCCGCCGCCGATGGAGGAGGAGGAGGAGGAAGGCAGACGGCCATCCTCAGTTGTACGGTCCCTCAGGATGTACTCAATTTTGCGAGCTCGTTGCAGTTGAGGGAACCGGTTAGGGTGTTGGTTAGGAGGGAGGGAGGGGATTCGACCAGCCCGACGGTTCGGAATTTGAAGCAGTATTATGTGTGAGTGCTTTCGCCGGCGGTTTCTCTCTTCTCGAGCTCGAGCTAACCCCGTTCTTCGCCTCCTTCGCCTTCGCTTCCCCTTCCTCGCGGCACTATCACCTTCCCTCCCTCTCGCACGCGCACAGCTACATCGCCGTCGGATCCTCCACCAAGAGCAAGGCCGTCGGAGTCGGTCGTCGCGAGGCCAGCAACGCTCGCGAGTGGAAGCTCGAAGCGCTCGCCGACTTGTGCGAGGACTACGCCTTTGACAATGCTGTGAGTTCTTCGTCTCTTCTTCGGACTAGACGAGAGACTCAAACTGACCCGCTCGATGGCGTACAGGTCATCTTCTGCTCCTCGGTCGACGCGGTCGAAGCCGTTTCGTACAAGCTCGGCACTCGCGCTATCGAGACGCTCGCTCTCGTTCGTTCTTGCCGCTCTCATCTTTTCCTTCCGTCCTCGCGCTAATCCCTCCTCGATCTGCAGCACCAAGACATGGGTCAATCCTCCCGTCACGCCATCATGACCAAGTTCCGCTCGGCCAACAATCGCACTGGAGGAGGCAAGAAGGTCCTCGTCGTCTACGATGCCTTGTGCAGGACCCTCACCGACGTCCCTCAAGTCCCTCTCGTTCTCAACTTTGATCTTCCCCGCGCTGTCGAGGATTACGTTCATCGGTGAGTTGTCTCGCTCTTGTCGACTTGGAACCGCGAGCGTTGAGCTGACCACTCGGCTTGGGTTACAGCATCACCTGCGCTACGGCTTCGGGATACGCGCGACCTGGTGTCGCTATCAACATCGTCACGCCCGGTGCAGACGTCGAGATGCTTCGTTCGATCGAGGCTTACTATCGCTGCAAGATCGCCGAGCTGCCGCCTTCCTTCTCCTAAGCCCTCGACTTCGACCTTCACCCTCTCCTCTCTTCTCTCGACACTTAAACCATTCGACTCAAACCTTGCCCACCCTACTCGTCTCTACTCGATCCCCGCTACTCGCTCGTTCGTAACATCACTTTTGCTCGTCCGTCGGAATGCTACACCACCACCATCACCACAGCCGCCCTCTCCTACCCCAGTATCATAGGTTATCTTCTCTGTTCACCCAGCACACACACCACCCCGTCTTTCCTCCTCGTTACCCCCAGCAACCCTTTCATCCTACTACCCCTCGCCTCGTCCTCGCTATCATCCCTTGTGCTCCTTCCTCTTTCCTCTCAATCAACCTCATGTAGATTTCAATTCTCCTTACCACACCTCTTACACCCTCAACACCCACCACCACCTGTGTCCATCTTTGACAATTCCAACAACCTCCTTGTCTTTACCTTGCTTCTTTGAGTTGAGTTGCGCCGAGAGAAGAGCGAGCGCGAACGAGGGAAGAGCGGGAATCGATCTTGCACGCTCGCCGCGTGAGAACGATGTACAGCGAGAACGCGCACTGAGGGCGAGAGGGAGTAAGCGAATGCGAGCAGTCGTCGATTTCGGTTCGCTGCGTTCGCCGAGCCAGCGCCGAGGAGCGTTGGCTCGCTGCTGACGGCGCTACCTCGAGTTGAAGCTGATAGAGTGAAGATAAGTCAAGAAGCTCGCGTCTCGAGATCAGCGCGAAGAACTTAAATGCACAGCGAGTGTCAATGACGACCCTCCCGTCATTCTGAGGCTGCTCGCTTCCCCCTCGCCTACTTCCCTCCTCGGCTCTCCTCCCCCTACGCCGACCCTGCCTCCTCCCACTCTCCCACCATTCAGTCTTTAGCCCTCATCATGTTCGTCTTGAGCGGCTCCAACGCCTCCCTAAGCCTATCGACCGCCACTCCATCCCTCGACACTCGAAGCCCCGCCGTCTGCCGCAACCCGAACCGCAACACCTCCTCGAACTGATTGCAATTCTCGTCCACATCATCCGATGGTAGATTCCTATGCGTTTCGAGAAAAGGTCGGTGGAGGAAGACGTCGTAGGAGGGAGTGAGGGCGAAGGAAATGTTTCGAGCCGAGGCGAGAGAAAGGAGGGTAGGGGTGAGGGAGTGGAGCTGGTAGATGTAGAGAGTGACTCCGTACTTGAGGTAGAGGCTCTGGAGATGGGTAGGGAAGAGACGAAGGGTGGTTTCGAGGAGGACAGTCGAAGGGGCTTGCCAGCCGTAGACGGAGAGGAAGAGGTGGCGGACGGGGGAGGCTGAGAAGAGGTTGACGAGCGGAATAAGATTGCTGCCGAAAAACCCGTCTTTGATGGCGAGTCGACGGAGGTTGGGGAAGGCGAGGCCTGGAGAGTCCGACTCGACGAGGTCGTCCGAGAGACCTGCTCCCAACTTAACCGTGACCGTCTCGAGGGTGCCCCTGAAGCTCTGAATGAACTTCCAGGTATCCATCCCGAGGCGCGTGTTGAAGTCGAGGTGAAGGCTGCGCAGACTCGGCCACGACGACGACTCCACACCCTCGAAGAACTCCGTCAAAAGACCTTCAGCAGCGCCCTCAATCTGGAGGTGTTCGAGCATACTACATCGACTCAGAGCTTGTATAGATGTGACCATACGCTCCCAGTCCTCCTCCTCTTCCTCTTCCTCTTCCTCTTCCTCCTCCTCCTCTTTAAATATTGACCATCGGAGCCGGCGAAGGTTGACGAAAGGCGGAAGTATCCAAGGGAGAGCATCGGGGAAAGACGTGAGGATGTGAAGGCTTGAGATCGACGAGGATATGCTTTGGAGCAACTCCCTGAAGGTCATCTGATCCTCGTTGGGTCCCGCCTCGCCAAGGCCGAAGCCGAAGAGGAAAGACGAAGCGCCGTCGCTAAACGTGACGTGCTCGAGGCTGCCAAAGGAGGGGAGCGTGCGGAGGAGGACCTTCCAATCTTCTTCGTCGTTCTTGCGGTTGAGGTACGTGGACTCGAAGCTGACCCTCTTGACGAAGCGGCCGTATCTATGCGCGAGACGAAAGCCAAAGATGTTCGAGCTACAGCGTTGGGAGGTGATGGTCTATTGGAAGACGAGGTCAGCTGTCCATCAATCATATCTCGGTTACTCAACTCGATTACTACACACCTCAAACCGCAGAGGGACCATGGCCGAGTGCCAACTTCGATCGACCAAGGAGAGCGCCTGCGCGCTCTTGCCATCCCAGTCGCGCTTGCCCAAAAGCGCTATCTCCCGCGCTCTCTTAGTACCGGGCATTCTCTCTTCGTACGCCAAGTCTTGATCCCGCGCCATGCGAGCGATGATGCCCTTCAGCTCGGGAGGGAGATCGGAGAGGGTGCGCCGAGCTGGCGGAGGCGGAGCGGGTTGCGTGTCGGGCGCCATTCGGGAGAGTAGGTGAGGCTTTCGAATCAGACGAGGGAGGGTGCTGAGTAGCTCGCGAGAGAAGAGAGGCGAGCTGGGCGCGGGAAGGGAGGGACGCGTCGAGATGGGAGCAGGTGAGGCGAAGAGTGAGCTGTGAGGGGTTGCAACGGGGTCAGAGGGTGAAGATAAAGTAGAGTAGCGATGTGACTCACCAACAGCGAGTACGGGAGTGCGATGAGCGACCTTCGAGAGCGAGAGAGCGGGTCGAGCGTCCTGCCGGTGAGTTCGAGGAGCGCGTCAGCAGGGCGTTCTAGGGCAGTAAGAAGCAGCACAGACTCACCAGCAGCTTTGTCGTCAAGCGCTAGTATCGTCCTGGTCCAGCAATCCAGCAGCGAAGTCGAAAGCGAGCGAGACGAGGTGAGCGTAGGAAAGCAAGAGGTGGGAGCGCGTCGAGAGCTGAGAAGGGTGCAGCTTGCGAGGGGTCGAAGTAAGGGTGTGGTAGAGCTGTAGGATCTCAAAGTAGACCTCAGCACCTTTAAGACCCGATCTACTGCTACCATGCTCCTCACTCGGCGCTCCCCCTTTCGCATCCTTCAGCGCCGAGTCGCTCGCAATGAAGAGGATTCGAGGAGAGCTGAAGTGGAGCGGGCGTCAGAAATTATGATGTTGAGAGCGCAACTGACTTCTCGCGCTCTCACTGCTCTCACATTGCGATGAACCGTCTCCGCGACGCGTGCGCCGAGCTTCGCTTTCACTCCACCCTCCGCCAACGACTGCAGACGACTTTGCGAGCATGATCATAAGGTCTAATGTACTACACCTAACACCCTGAGCTACCGACTGCCTCCTCGCCTCTCTCGCGCGCGCGCTCTCGCCGCACGCCCGAGGCCGTCGGCCACCCATCCTCCCCTCCCATTCGCTACAGCTGCTCCTTCGCCATCAACGCCCTCAGCGGCTGCATCGCCTCCATCATCGCCTCCGCGCCGTAGATGTCTCCTGTCGCTCGTAGCCGTCCCGAGAGGTTGAGAGCGAACCGAGCGACGTCGTCAATGCCGTCGCATCGTTCCCTAGTCATCTGCCGATGCTGAGGCTGCTGAGAGCTGAGCCAGCGACTATTGTGCGTCAACTCCGACCAAGTATCCAAGCCATTGCTCAGTGTAATGCCGAACCGCGAGCCGTCGCCGAGGGGAAGGACTAGGCGTTTGTAGCGCTCGGAGGCATGGGCGCGGCCGTAGTTGCTCCGGAGAGAGACTTCCCGCAGAGTCGAATGGTGAGTCTTGAGAGTGCTGATGAGCTGAGTAGAGAAGAAGTCCTCAGACACGTTGTCGTCGTCGGTAAGGCAGAGCTCGAGTCGGCGAAGAGGTGAGGAGGAGAAGCGACGGAGGAGGATGGGGAAGGTGCTGTCGGTGATGCCGGCGTTGAGAGTGTGGAGGTGGGGAAATTCGACGGTTTGACTGCCGATCTGGCGAGGGTGGAGCACTTCGTCTGCCGCGGTGTTGCCAGTGAGCCGACCGAGCTTGAGAACCTCCAGCGAGTCGGCGAAGTGTTGGGCGAAGGACCAGACCGATTCCGCGAGGTCTTCTCCAGCTCGAATGATGCTCAGTGACCTCAGGGTCGAACGGCATGTCCATTCGTGCTCCCGCCAGCTATCGCCGAAGCCGATTCTATCGTCGGGCGACGCCCACGCGTGCTCGTCCACGATGTCCAGCTCGACGAGGTTCTGGCAGTCGGCAACGGAGGTCTCAAATAGCCGACGCTCCCCTTCCTTGGTCATGGGGTTCGGCTCCTCCTCGCCATCGCCGGAAAGGAGTCCTCGGATGGACAGGCGCTCCGGCGCGGGCATGGCTAAGAGCACCCAGCTGAAGACGGGGGCGGTCGAATTGTGCAGCACGAGCTCCTTGACGTTTCGCACGGCGTAGCAGAATGATTGACGATGGATCTTGACCTCTTGCGAGGGACGAGCGGCCGCGCCGTGGAGCACGGAGAGGGAGAGGAAGGTAAAGGCGTGGTAGGCGTAGAGTTCGAGACGGCGGAGGCGAGGAAAGAGGGGGAGGGAGATCATGAGCTCCTTGTCGTTGGCGTCCTCGGCGGCTCCTTCTTCTTCGGAAAGCCCTTCACCCATGCTGAAGGCAGCCTCCTCGACGAACGAGGCGAATTTAGGGAGAATCACGCCACGAAAAAGCGGACTGTTGCAGTTGGGCGAGGTGAGGCGCTGTGAGTGAGAAATGGTCAGCTTGCGTCGGAGAGGGCGAAGAGCTCAGAGAAGGCCTACACGGAACAGGAGAGGGGCGGCGACGGCGCTCCATGCTCGGTCGAGAAGAAATAGGGCGTTCAAGCTGTTGCCTTCCTTCACGTCCTCTCTTGGAGGGTAGAACTCTTCGTCTTGAATCTCGTGAATGATGTCCTTCTTCTCCCGGAACTCCTGGTCCTGCTGCAGCGCATGCGAAGCGATCATCCGCATGATTTCGACGGGGAGGGTTGGGAGTGAGGGCACCGAGGAGGGGATGGGAGATGTGCTCATATTGATGATGAAGCGAGGAACAGGGTCGGCGCCGGGGAAGGAGAGGGAGAGCGAGGGTAGGCAGCGACGCGTCGAGGTTGAAGCAGAGGCGGGCGAAGAGGGTCCTGCAGGGGCACGGGGAGGGTCAGCGAAGGTCTTGGAGCCTTACAGTGATCACACGCACTAGCAGCGAGCACGAGAATTGCCCACAGCGAGCTTTGAACAGCGAGCGAGCGGGTCGAGCGTCCTGCTGGTGAGTTCGAGTAGTCGTCAGCAGGGCGCTGTAGGGCAGTAGAAAGCAGCACAGACATACCAGCAGCTCCGGCGTCGAACGCTAGCGTCGTCCTGGTCCAGCAGCGAGGTCGAAAGCGAGACGAGGCGAGCGCAGGAAAGCAAGAGGTGTGAGCGCGAGGCTCGTTTAGAGGTGGACTTCGAAAGAGCCAAGCTGGAAGGCGTAGATGGTTTCGAGGTAGACCTACTCTCTCATCCAGCTCAACATCACGCCGCAAGCTGTAGTTCTTTTCGCTCCCAAGCTTCGCACCTGCCTTCGCCGCCGAGCGCCGAACATCAACTCTCTGTCGGTCGGTCGGCGCGAGTAGGCACTAACAATCCGTGAATGAATCGCAGCTAGACAACAAATCAAGCCTAACAGACGTAAAGCAAGATAAAAAGGACGCGAGACGTGTATCTGAATCCTCGCACACCGGGTGAGGGGAATAAAAACCGACGCTATCTACAAGAGTAAAAGGGTCCATGGGGTGTGCGCGAGGGCTATGTGTGATGAAGATATGTACCGAATCAAAGTGTCTTTCCCTCGCTGCCTTCTCCCTCCGAGTGGGAACCGCCCGTCTCGGCCATCTCGTGATCCTCGTCCGAACCCGTCCCAGCTCCTCCCGTGGCGCCAGCGCCAGAGGCAGAGCTACTCGGTCGACCATCCTCTCCTGCCGTGGTGGAAGCTCCAGCGAGGTTGCTGCCTCGGTGGATTTTGAGATGTCGGCGGAGGTTGGACTGCGAGGAGACAAGAGGTCAGCCACTCGGTCGAGCGACAGGACGACGACGAACTCGAGACTCACCTGTACGGAGAACCCACGACCGCAGAGATCGCAGCTGAATGGCTTCTCTCCCGTATGCGAGTGAATGTGGGTGCGAAGGGAGGAAGGTCGAGCGAAGCGTTTGGCTGTTGAGGCGAGAAAGGGTCAGCGAATCGACTCAACGGCGAGGGAAGGTGTTCAAGCAGCCCAAACTCACGACAATGAGGGCATCCATATCGTCCCGCCTCGGCCTGAGCATCTCCTGCCTCCTCGACAGCTGCTTGAGGTGCGAAAGCAGCGGCGGCGACAGCTTGCGCCGAAGCGGCAGCAGCAGCTGCAGCAGTAGCGGGAGAAGCTCCGTTCGGCCATGCAGCGAACGAAGAAGGGTATGCTCCCGCTGGTTGAGCTGCAGGCGCTTGCGAAAGCGAAGTCCTGCGACCGGTGGGGAGAGGGGCGGGAGCGGTGAGTCCGCGCCAGGCTTCGGCGGCGGTGATGCGAAGAGCGGCGAGGTCGGGAGCGAGGTTGTGGGAGGGACGGTAGTGGTCGACGGAGGGACGACCGGCCATGCGAGGTGAAGTGTCGGCGCGGTCGGTTTGAGGCGCTACGAGCGAGCGTCCCGAGTCGCCTGAGCTCCGTCGAGTGTCGGCGGTGCTGTCGATGGAGCCTCGCCTTGGGTCGTCGGGCTCGATGGGCGAAGAGTGAGCAGAACTAGGTCTTGCTGCTACTCCCGTCACTCCCAGCAAGTCCCTATCCTCTCCAGCCCATGCGGCGGATGGACGCGCCTCATCCGAACTCGAAAGCGAAGCTGTACGAGGTCGCATGTAGCGGTCGGTGGGATCCGACGCCTCCTGCTGACGCTTACGAGCCCTCGACGAATCTTGAGGGGTCCAGCTGACGCTGGTTCGTCGCTCGCCATTGATGGAGTTGCCTCGCTCTCCCCCTCGACCAGCGCCGTAGAAGGGTCCGGCGTAGGGATGGGTCGAGACGGAATTGCTGCGAGGGCGGTAGCTTGATGCTGTCGAATGGCTGGTGCGGTCGACTGGTGGAGGAGAGGCGAGAGGAGGGAAGCCGACGAGTCCGGAGGGTAAGGGGTGGAGGGGACCGCCGGTGGGGGAGACAAGCTGCATCGACGGGATACGCCGAGGTTGCTGCTGCTGTTGCTGATGTTGGGTAGCAGGTTGAGGTTCGGGGGAGTGTCGAACGGAGGAAAGGCTGTACTGATTGTGAATGCCGCCGGTGGTGATGGGGGCAAGAGCAGCGAGCCGAGACGACTTGCTCGAAGGGGGATACGAGGGGGTGGCGGAGGCTTGCGATGGTACATAGGTGGAAGGGCGACCAAAGGGACTAGCGTTGTCCCAGCTGCCAAAGGTGTGAGGGTTGGGAAGGGATCCGTACGTCGCGGTCGCCTTCGCCTCGTCATGGCGTTGATCTGCACGGGGCGAACCCGGGTTAGCCATCTGTTCGACTACAGAGCGAGAGAAGGTCCGCAAGACTCCATAGAATCCAGCGCCGACCACAGAAAGATCGTCCGGTGCTGAGAGAACTCACCGATGCCAGCGAGAAGGCTCGAGATAGGCGGCAGACGCGGAAGGGAGATCGGCGATGACGGAGACTTGCGCTCGTCTTTCGACTTCAATTCGAAGTGAGTGGAGAGCATGGTCGAGCAAGGAGGACCATCCCTGGTCAAAGTGAAGGTAGTCGTCGTGTTGGTCGACGAGTGAATCTCGCAGTTGGTGGGTTGCGACGCTAAGCGAGACGAGAAGGCCTCGTGAGTGAGAGGGGGAGAGAGAGAGCTGAGCTGTGGAAGGGCTCGAAGTTGGCGAAGAGAGTGGTAGGTGGTTAAAAGCCTTTGCTCTGAACGAGTTGAGTGGGAAACGAATCAAGTGGCGAGGAGAGGGAGAGGGAAGGAAAGGAAAGAAGCCCCAGATCCCAGAGTCTACTGTAGCGCGGGGGAAGGAGACAGCCCTCCATCTTGGAGTCTTTGTGCTCGGGCCTTGATCTCCTCCCACCGATCTCTCCCTCGCTCCCCCTGCGACCATCAACTGACGACCGTCACGGATATCCTCGTGGGTGGTCTCAGTAAAATGAATCCAGCAGTAGCCGTTCCTCTTCTCTCGTACGAAGAGCCCTTGGCCGACCTCCCATCATTCCTCGTCCTCTTGTTGCTGCTGTACAGCGTTCAATTGCCTCCTACAACATGCCGTCGGAACCCTGCTGGGCAGCAAATTGCAGCTTACCCTCTCGCTGTGTGCCGAGCGGGAGCCGTCGCTCTCCTTCTCGGCCAAACGTCTCGGCCTCCCCCTCTCCCGGCCTTCCCCTCGTCGATCAGAAGCTGTGGATCGCCACCCTTCTTGGGCGAAAACACCACTGGCGCTTCGCTCCTCCTCGCGCCGCGCTCCGCTGCAGAGCTGTCTTGATTTTCCTTCTCCTTGAAAGGTGGTGTGCTCGGCGCAAACGTCAGGTCTCGAGCGGGGAGGAACGAGGGAGGTGAACGAGCTCTCGAAGAAGCGGTGATGCTGTTGACGAGGGCTCCACGCACCAGCGAAAGTAATCTACATACGCGGCCAGAGGCGAGGGAAACCGGGTGGACGAAAGCTTCGAGCAAGCATCTTCGGCGATCGTTCTTCGCCGCTGACCCAAATTTCTCGAGCTCCAGCCTGCTCGCTAGTGCTCGTTGGGCTACATCCGCGGTATACTCGCTCTTTTTCGCTGCTCTGGCCTCCTACATCTCGAAAAGCCTGCTCTCGAGCGACATCAGCAGCCTCCGTTGCCACTCGGCTTGCTGGCAACCCCTCCGCCGAGCAGCCATCTCATTTCAAATCCTTTTAAGACTTGTGATGAGTTGGAAGACCTTTCATTTTCGGAAAGTGATGTCTTTCTCACTAGCACTCCCGTCATTTCGCTCTTAGGACCAACCTTCCTACCGTTCGCTGAGGGGGCGAGCCGACGAAGCCAGCTTCGCTTCTCACACCTCTCCCTCGAAACGGTCTGCTTCCTTCATTCTTCGACTTCCCAGCGAGTTCTGGGTCTGTGTACGTTGTAAAGAAAGAATCTAACAACCACGCCGTTGCAAGCAGTTCGAGAACTTGGGAACACTCGCCAGCGCCGAAGCTCGAGGCTCAAACGACCGAAACGAGCAGGAGTCCGAGTAGTCGAAGGAGCCAGCCGAGTCTTTCGCACCCTTTACTGCAGTTGAATACACCTTTCGCACCATCTCAACAGGCTCTGACGACGTCAAGTCCTCACCCCTCTCCATCCGAAAGTCAAACTCTCTCGGCGAACTCACTTCGGCGCTCTCCCGGCCCAGCCCTTTAACGCCCTACAGCGCCATCAAGTGATGTACGAGCTCGCCTCTCAATTAAGACCAGAGCCTCTGTACATCACTAGAGCTTAACACTTGAGCTTCAAACAAGAACTCCAAAGCTCCGAGATGCTCCCAAATTTCGTAAAGCCCGAGAGGAGGTCAGGTGCTGGCCACGCGGTCTTGTGGACGGTCTCCGTTTCCTGTAGATCGTTACGCGGTTTCAAACTTCATAAGAGGATCAGCGGCGAGAAGCACGCGTGTATAGCATTACGAGTCTCAGACCTTGAGAGTGACGACTTTTGAAGGAAAAATGGGGAGGCAGCATGGCTTCGCCGAGCGAACGAAAGCGAGGCGAGGCTTTCAAGGTGTCGGTTTGAGGGGACGAGTCGTAGTTAAGAGCGTCGTCTGTACCCGTTGCACATTAGTTAAGGAGAAGAGCAAGCGCGGGCAGGGAAGAAGAGACGCGAGCACCTTCGCCGAGCGGGGCGGTCAAGGCGGTACGCAGCTGCTTCCACGGGCGAGGGAGCAGGGTGTTCGCCGAATCTCACGCTCGCTCGCTCTCGGACATGTCTTCCGCCTTGTTCCCAGCTCGCCAGCTGCCCTCCCTCTCCGACACTTCCGCTCGCGAGTCTGCCTTCGCCCAGCAACTCTCTTTCGCCGCTCGCTCTCTCCAGGCCAACGTGTAACAGTACAAAATCCATCCCCTGCTCTTCATGAAGAGGGGACTGTTTTTTTCAGGTTTGGGGAGAATCGATCGAAGGGGGGACTACTCAAAAGAAAGGGAGGGGAGGGAACAAGGTCGGCGGAAGGGCGGGGAGGAGGAGTTGTATGGCATCAATCGGGTGCTCGGATGTGTAGAGACCGATTAAGCGTTCACTGTTGGACAATCACAAACAGGGTCAGCTCGGCGCAGAGAGGGAGAGAGAGCGGGAGCGAGGGCGACCTACTGTAAGTCGAAGCATCGATAGTCTCGGGCAACTCGGTGATGGCAACCTCGAAGCGCGCCTGAATAGCCTTGAGGACCTCCTCATTCTCGTCGGAAGAGACAAAAGTGATGGCGAGTCCCTTGGTTCCAAAGCGACCGGCACGACCGACACGGTGAAGGTAGGAATCGGCGTCTCCGGGGGTATCGTAGTTGATGACGACTGTAATGCACAACTCTGTCAGCTTTCTCCTTCTCCCTCAAGAGCAAGAAAACTCACTGTTAACCCTCTCGACATCGATTCCACGTCCAAAGATATCCGTAGCGACGAGCACACGCTTCTCGAAGGCCTTGAACTGCTGGTAACGCTTGATACGCTCCTCTTGGGACAGGCCGGAATGGATGGCGATCGAAGGGAAGTTGCACTCGCGGAGGAGGCGGTCCAGCTCGGTGGCGCGCGAGACGGACTTGACGAAGATGCAGACCTGCGGGCGATAGGGCGAGGCGAGTTAGCATGTGAGCATCGTGCGGTAGCTTTGTGGGCGAGGATGCGAGGAGCGCGAAGAGGTGCAGGCGAGGAGAGGCGAGCTCCACGACAGCGGGCGAACGAGCTCGGCGGAGGAGACGGAAGTTCGATCGCTCGCTCGCCCCAAGCGAAGCATTCGGGAGCAGGAAAAGAAGCAACAAAAAGCAAAACTCACCTGGTTGAACTCCAACGAATCGAGCAAATCGTTCAACTTGCGGTTCTTGGCATTCTCCTCGAGGCGCACAAAGTGCTGTTGCAGGCCGTGGAGGGTGAGCTTCTTCTCGTCGTCGACGTAGATCTCGAGGGGCTGTGGTGAAGCGACCGAGGGAGAGCCGAGGAGAGCAAAGGCGAGTATGAGCGAGGGAGAAGGGAGAAGGGAGAGAAGGGAGCCGAGCGAGGAGGGAGGGAGGGAGGAAGGAAAGGAAGGAATGAGGAGGGAGAGGAAGTTAGTAAGGAGAGGCCAGAAGAAGAGGAAGAAACGAGGAGAAAAGGATAAAGAGGAACAAGGACACAAGACACGCACCGACTGCATAAACTTCTTGCAAGTAGGCCTAATCTCCTTGGATAAAGTGGCCGAGAACATCATCACCTGCTTGTGATGCGGCGTCGACTTGAAGATTTCTTGCACGTCGCGGCGCATGTCTGTTTTTTTTGAGCGTTTGAGGTTCGGGTCGAGTGAGGTTCGGGTCGAGGTGAGCGATGGCCGAGGTGAGGTGAAGAAGGGGGAGAGAGGAGAGAGGAGAGAGGAGAGAAAAGAAGGTAAGTGACGGTTCCGAAGCGCGGTTGAAGTCGTTGTAGTGCGCCAGCGAGCGAGCGGCGAGGCGGCAGCGTAGTCTCGGCGGCGAGGCGAGGCGGAGGGAGGGTCTGAGAGAAGGAGGAGGGAGGGGAGGTGCAGCTATCGCGTTTCCAAGTCGTCCGCTGTCGGGGTGTCGAGGATGGGGTGTGGAGGTATCGAGGCGTCGAGTGTATCGAGTCGAGGAGAGCGTGTTGGAGAGGTGTCGAGGGCGGTTGAGCGCCGAAGGAGCGAGTGACGTCCGAGTCGGGTTTGGAGGGGAGGGAGGGAAGATGGCGTGTAGTGAGATGGTGGAGAAGGTCGTGTGAGATGTATCTTGACGAGGGATGTCGTCCAATCCCATACTGATGTCGAAGGTAGATGTCTCTTGAAGATCCAATGAGGGAACGAGTCCGGCCTTGGGAAGGATTGACGGCGAGACGACTTGGATTGCGCGATAGTGCCATTGTGGGACGGGGAGGAATGAGGGGAGGGAGAGGGGAGAGATGGAAGGGGAATTGCCGCCGGCCTAGGATATGCTCCTTGGTCGCCCTCGCCTTGCCGCGCCGAGATAACATGCTCCTCCTCCGCCGCCGCCGTCGCCGTGGCATTCCAACCGTCGATCTCGCGACTCAATGAAGAGCCCGAGAAGAGAAGAAGAAGAGAGAGAGAGATAGATCCAGTCGCATGCCGATCGTATCGTGGGTCGCGTCGCCCATCGTCGAGGCGAAGGGTCGGTCGAAGTCGAAGGTCGAAGGTCGAGGAGGTTGAAGGGAGGAGGGAGACTGATTACTAACCAACAGCTTCGAGCATCTTGTCGCACTCATCGAGCACAAAGTGTCGGACCGAAGCGCACTTGAGGCTCTTGTCGCGAACGAGAGCGTTGAGACGACCAGGGGTTCCAACGACAATGTGAGGGCACTTGTCCTTGTTCTTGAGGAGGTCCTGATCCACCTTGACGGACGTTCCACCGTAGAAGACACCAGTACGGACGTCGGGCATGTACTTGGAGAAGCGAGCGTACTCGTTCTTGATCTGGTAGGCGAGCTCGCGAGTGTGGCAGAGGACGATTACGGAGACCTCGCCGGCGACGGGCTCGATCTGTTGAAGAGTCGCAGAGACGAAGACGGCGGTCTTGCCTATTAGAGGGGAGCAGGAGACGAGGTCAGCTTCCGCAAGTTGAGCTCAAACGGCTGGGCGGAGGCGGGAGGCCAGCAAGCCCAAGCGTGACGAGACTACTCACCCATTCCGGACTTGGCCTGGCAGAGAACGTCCATGCCGAGGATAGCCTGAGGGATGCACTCTTGCTGGACTGCAGGGTGTTGCGAATCGAATCAGCTACACGCTCTCTCTCTCGACGCAAACACATTCCAGCGCGGTCTCTCTGGCTGTGAGGCGCGTAAGGGTGCAGTAGTAGTACTCACCCTCGGAAGGGTGCTCGAAACCCAAGTCAGAGATGGCACGAAGGAGCTCTGGCTTGAGGAGGAAGTCACGGAAACCGGTCGAGTGAACACCAACGTAGGATCCCTTCTGATCCTTGGAGTCATTTTGGGTGACCTCTGCATCGGTAGTAGCGGGGGCTGAGATGGTAGGAGTCTCGATAGGGTCCTCCTCGTAGTCTGTAATTCATCAGAGAGGGGAGAGGTGAGCAGGGAAGAGCGAGCCGAGGGGTGAGTGGGAGGAGCGTACCAATGAGGTCTTCGGTAGGGTTCGACCTGCGGTTGACGTGTGAGATGTAGGTCAGCAAGGGCGCGGATAAGCTGTAGGTCGATAGTATCTCACATGTTAGCGAGTTGAGATGGCTGAGTAGTGGGGGGAAGCAGAGCCTTGTTACACTTGGAATCGCTCACTTGAACTCGTCTGGCCTCTCGTCTGCCCTCTCTTCCTCCTACATTTCTCTGCTCGACTACAGGACGCCTTAGAAGGGATGCCTTCTCAAGGCAAAAGCCAACCTCGTCGTGCATCTCCTACACCTCCTTCCATCACCAACAACACCACCGCCGTCGCTTCTCCCTCTCGCTCAACTCGCAAACGCACTCGAGTGTCAGAGTCTAATCGAGATCAGGACGTCAGCACTTCCACCGCCACCGAGCAAGAACTACCTCAAAGGACCCTCAAGCGCTCTCGCACCGCTCAATCTGTAGCTCAACCTCAGCTTCAACCAGACGACCACCCCGCTTCAAGCGCGTCGAGCTCGACTCTCGCCGCTTCTCAAGAGACGCCTCTCGCTGCCACTACGGAGGACACTACCGAGTCTATCGAGATGCAGGAGCTCAAGGAGGAGGAGCCTACTATCGACGAGGAAACCCTCTCCGCCGAGCAGCGTCGCGCGATCAAGGGCAAGGGAAAGGCTACCACTCCCGCTCCTCCTTCGCCTACCAAGCCTACAGCAGCAGAGATGACTCGTATGGAAAAGGAGCTAGCTTCCAAGAACTCGGTTTGTCTCACTTCCTTCCCCCCATCTCTCGCGCTTCGCAGCTGACCGACTCGACCTCCGTCGTTCGTTCAACAGCTCATCACCTCCCAACTCTCCCTCCTCCAAAACCTCCGCAACACCCTCGTCTGTAACGTCTGTCTCGAGGTGCTCGAAATGCCCTACGCCCTCGCTTGCGGTCATGTCTTGTGAGTTCGGCTCTCGCCTCCTCCCTTCGCCGTCGTGCTGAAGCTGACTTCCTGTGCGATCACACAGCTGCCGACCCTGTTTGTACAGCTGGTTCCACCGTCCCGATCCTAACGCCGAAGCCGATGCTCTCCCTCAAGAAGACGAGGCCGAAGAGCTCGGTTCGGAGGAAGAGGAGGAGATCGAAGGAACCTCCATCATCGCCGACGACGACGACGAGGAGGAGGAAGAAGAGGAGGAGGACAACGACAACGACTCTGGCTCTTACATCGGAGGCTCTTTCTTCGGTAACCGCTTCACCGTTCACGGAGGAGACGACGACGAGAATTGGGAGCAAGGGATGGGAGCGTTCGAGGCGATTGTTAATGCGGTGGGATCGAGGATGAGCGGTAGAGGTAGGGGAAGGGGAGTGGGGGGAGCGAGCGGTGGTGGGATTACGGATGGTGGAGCTGAGTCCAGTGGGAGTGGGAGTGGGAGGGCGACGGCGCCGAGGGGTGCGGCGCTGGAGGCTATGAGGGCCGCAAGGGTTGCGAGGCTCGGAGGAGGAGGAGGAGCAGTAGGAGCGTCGGGATCGGGATCGGGAGCAGCTCAGGCGTCGACCTCGGCGCAGATCGTCGAACTCTCGTCGGATTCGGAGGATGAGACGCCCGTCGCTTCTTCCTCGCGCGCTCGTCCTGCACCTACCACCACCAACAACACCAACACCTCCCGCCTACCTCCCTCTCCCCGCGCCCGCTCGCCTCGCGCCAACCCAATCCCTCCTCGCGCCCCCTCCCCTCCTGCCCCTCCTGCTCCCGCACCAGCACCCGCACCAGCCCCCATCGGCGCGCACCGACACAAGAACCTCATCTGCCCCCAATGTCGCACAGCCGTCCACCTTACCGCTCCTTCCAAAATCTTCCTCCTCTCCGACTCTATCAGCCTCATTCGTCAAGCCGAGCGGGATGGTCTGCTCTCCGCTCTCGGGGGGTCGGCAGTCCCCTCCCACCGCGATGAGGAGGAGAAGAAGGAAAGAGGGCCCGAGAGGGATGAGTCAGATGTTAGTTGGGGCGGGTTGTGGGTGCAGGAGACGAGGAGGGAGAGAGAAGCGAGGTTGGCGAGAGTTATGAGGGATAGGGAGGATGGAGTGAGGAGGTGTGGGGGTTGTAATTGGGAGTTGGATGAGGAGACGGGGGTGTGTAATGGGTGGTGAGTTTTGGTGTTCTTGCTCTCTCTCTCGTTCGAAGGCGCTCGCAGATCCTCGCCGAAGACGATTACTGATCTTTCGTTTCCTCTCCTTCGCCATCATCTACATCCACCCACCCTCCACCTCTCCTCGCTTGTTTATCGCTCCACCCTCCTCCAGCGGCCGCGAATGGGAGCTCTCGGACACCAACTCCCTAATCGGCAACGAAGAGCATCTCGACGGCCTCGGGGACGGCTTCCTCACGACCAACCGCTACGGCGCGGACCACTACTCCTCGGACGAGGATCCCGATTCCTACGACGAGTCCTTCATCGATGATCATCCAGAAACCCCCGCTCAGAGGAGGAGAAGGAGAGAGCCTACGCCCGAGGGGTTTGAGGAGGAGATGATGGAGGAGTTGGAGGGGTTGAGTGAGGATAATATGCTCGAGAGTGGGGGGAGGAGGGGGAGGGGATGGCGTCGCCATCATAGGAGGGAACTGAGCAGCCCCGAGCAAGCGAGCGAGGACGAGGCCGAGCAGCAAGAGGAAGACGAGGACGATTTCCTCGATAATGATCGCCCTCTTCGTCGGTATGGAGCTATTGCCGCCGAGGAGAGGGATTCCACGGATTTTGATTCGGAGGAGGATGTAGGTGTTGCTAGGGCGAGGAAGAAGAGAAAGGCGGAGGAGAGGGAGAGGGAGGTTTATAGGAGGAGAAGGAGGGATTCCAGCATCGTTATTGAGGGGGAGAGCGAGGAGAGTGGTAGTGAGGGTGGGAGCTCGGAGCAGGAGGTTCAACGACAACTCGAACGCAGAACCACTTCCAACGGAGCCAGCAGGAGGAGGAATCACCACGCTATCGTCCTTTCGAGCGATGAGGTCGAGGAGCCAAGCATTCGTGGAAGCGACGACGAGCAAGAACTAGGAAGCGGGAGCGGTAGCGAGGGAGGCAGCGGTAGCGATGGCGAGGAGGAGTTGGGTTCGGCTGGATCGGGCGACGAGGAGGAGCAGCACTCGGGCGCATCGGAGGGCGAGGCCAACAAGCCCACGGCATGGCGTCGAGGATCGTCTTACGGCTCGAGGGTCGAGGAGCCGCCCGTTAAGGCGAGGAGGGCCAAGAAGGTCATTCGCGAGGAGAGCGACCAGGAATAGTTTAGCGATTCATCATTAACCCCCCGTTTTCTTTTGATCTTAGTTCCCCGTCTCGTTAGCGCCCCTAGTTCAGAGTACACTGCATTCGATTTGTCGTTTTTCCTTAGTCGAGAGCGCGCCCGAGGAGAGTGAGAGAGCGAACGCCGAACTCGGATACACTCGCCAACTCATCGTTCAAGTCCAAGCCTGTTTCACAGACAATCACATCTTTACACATTTGCTAAGCTCAATCGCCCTACACCTCTACAACTTGGCCCCCCAGAGCCTGCTCCACAATCCGCCAGCCTTCCTCACCGCCTTCTTGCCGTACACCTCCTCCTCGACGACATTCTCCTCCAATACCCTAGCGTTCACCATCTCGGGCACGAGCTCTTTGATCTTCGTCGCTCCCAAGAGACGCATGTTCTGCGCCAACTCGTCCCGAAGGATCGTAGCGACCTTGCGAACGCCGTCATCGCCGAAGGTGAGGGAGTACATGACTGTAGCGACGAGCGTTGGAGTAGGAGAGAAGGGAAAAGAGTTAGTGAGCGGCTGAGGTCAGAGACGAGCGAAAATCAAAGACGTACAAGGCCTTCCCACGCCGACGGCCGTCGCGCCGAGAGCCAACGCCTTGAGAACGTCCGTTCCACGCTTGATACCGCCGTCGAGGTACACCTCGCAATGGTCGAATACCTGAGGCTCGTAGCGACGGATTTCGAGGAGGGTCTCGATGGAGGAAGGAGCGCCCTCGAGTTGGCTGTGAGCGAGAGCGAGGAAGGGATCAGCTTCCGTGCTCTCCAGCGCGAGAAAGAAGCGCAGACGACTCACCGACCACCGTGGTTACTAAGGTAGATGCCCTTGACTCCGTACTTGGCGCACAGAGCGGCATCCTCGGCGCATTGGATCCCCTTGACGATGATGGGCAGCTCATCGTCCGTCACTTTGCGAATCCAAGCAATGTCGTCCCAGTTGAGTTGTGGGTCGACGTAGCTGAACATGGCGGAAGCGAGGGAAGCGGCGGCGGCGGGCGCGGAGGGGGAGCAGTGGGAGCGAATCGAGGGGAGAAGGGGGGTCGATAAGTACGCTGATATCACGGCGAGAGGAGAACACGACTCACCTTCCGAGGTTCTGTGCGATTCCCTGTGGTGGTGCTTGGGGCTTGTCGGGACCGGCAGTGGACTTGACGGCGTCACGCATCGAATCGTCGGCAGCCTGTAAGGAGGGAGAGGGTTAGCTCCCGCCGAAACTCGGACCGACCGAGAAGAGCTCACCGATTCGGCGTCCATCTTGCTCCTCTCATCTCGCTCTCGCTTCCCCGCTACAGGCGCATCGACCGTCACGCAAATGGCCTTGTACCCAGCCGCGACGACTCGGCGTAGCTGTGCTTCCGTCTTGCTGCGATCCTTGTTAACGTAGAGTTGATAGAAGAGGGTCTGCGGGTTCTTAGGATCATTGAGAGCGGCGATATCGTTGAAGGAGACAGAAGAGTTGGCAGAGACGATGTAGGGGATTCCTGCTTCGCCGGCGATGCGAGCGAGGCACTTCTCGCCTTCGGAGTGCGCGAGTCGACCCATGGCGGCGGGGGCGACGAAGATGGGCATGCTGGTAGGTTGACCAAGCATCGTGGTGGAGAGGTCGGCCTGCGTTACGTCGCGCAAGACCCTCGGGCGGAAGCGAACAGCGGCAAACGAGTCATGGTTCCAGTTCTTGGCTGTAAGCGAGGAGGGTCAGCACGAGGAGCTTTGGAGGGGGGGGGGG
>JACWFO010000128.1:0-88533 GCA_019775505.1 Leucosporidium yakuticum
GGGATCAGGCATCTCGATCGAGTTTGGCGAGGTGGAGGGAGAGGTGCATGTTGAGCGGGAGGTGAGGGGGTGGTTGAGCGAGAGGGGGGCTGAGGTGGTGCTTCGAGTGAAGGGTGAGGAGGCTGAGTGGTTGCGTGTTGAGAGGTAGATCGTGAGGCTTTAGTACGATACTTCGCGTCGCTGGCGTAAGGGTAAAGAACACCACGTCCAAACTCTTTCATTTCGGCTGCGAGCTTGATGCTGCTTCGCCGAGAGTAGATCCTTGAGCGAATCGCCTCGCGTGTACTCTCCCAGGGGGGGATCAAAGAGATAATATCCACGTCCAATTATACGTTCGCCGACGACGGTTCGATAAGACTTCAAACTCAAGCTATTCGGCGCGCCTCAACCGGACTCCTTCGTGCAGGAGGGGCAGACGTACTTGAGGCAGGAGGTATGCTCCCAGCCAGCGCACTTGTCGCACGCAACGAGAGTCTGTAGTAGCAAAGGTCAGTGAACCGTCGAGGCTCGCCTCAACCGAGGAACAGTAAACTCGGTGCACCTCCTCGCCGTTCCAAGGGCGCGAGCAGCAAACCAGCTGTAGGGCGTCGAAAGGGAGATCAGCGTCAGAGCACTGTGCGACTCAAGACGACCCAGACTCACCTTGACTAGCGCAGCATCCTTGTCCTCGACCGTCTCGACCCCCAGCTCCTTCAACCACCTCTCCTCCAAGACGGTCTTTAGTTCCTCTTTCCACTGCTGCAGCTTCTTGTCGTCCAGGAAGGTCTTGACTCCATTTACAAAGTTCTTCTTGTCGTGCGCGTTCTTGGGCTGAGCGCTCTTGGTCTTGAGCAGCTCCTGCGCTTTGGACGGGGTGAGCGCCGAGAGGTCGGAGGGCTTCCTCCAGTCCCTGTGGGGAGCCGAAAAGCGAGTCAGCGCTTCAGAAAGATGTTAAACACCACTCGTGAAGCTCACAACTCGTCAACGTTGAGCATCCACGCGACCAGCACGGAAGAAGCGCTTTTGCTACCCTTCATCTGCTTTTGAGGCGCCTTTGAGGGATCCACAACCTACAGGAGGGTAGAGCGATGGTCAGTAGAGCTCTTTACACGTCTTATTCTTCGACGTGAGGCTCACCAGACTAGGCCAAGCGGCCAAATCGGGGTAAGGCGCAAGCACGACGTCTCCAGGTTTGAACGCCGAGGAGGATGAGGCTGACGGTACGCTGCTCAAGGTGGAGCTCGTTCGAGCACTTTTGGAGGCCGAGGGCTTGTCTTGAGCGGTCGACGAGGTAGGCTTCGCATCGGTCGCTTCGGCTTGAGGGAGGGAAAGGGAAGGGGAGCGGAAGGGTGAGGGAGAGCGCGAGCGTTTGAGGCTTGGCGTGCGGGTCGTTGGAGCGTCGCTGGAGTCGGTCGGGTCAGTGGAAGATCCTATCAATGAGACATGGTCGAAAACTTACCGCCTGATCTCGCTCGTGTCGCGCACCTCGTCTTGATCATCCTCCGACGGCGTTCGGCGAAACCTGAGTGAACGTCCTCGGTCAGCTTCCCTTCGTCCGAGGTCTCTCGCAGACGCATGAGAGCACCTACATCTTATCGACCTCAGCTTGAACCGTAGCAATCCAGGAGAGAGCCTGGTGCATCCTCCCCCGACAATCGAGCTCGCCAACCTCGAGAAGCTTGCGAACGGTAATGACGAGCAAGCAAGCTCCCCAATCACCCCCGAGCTTGGTCTTGACCTTCAACTCTGGATCAAACGTATCTTCAAAAGCGTCGCGGACTTTGAAGTACTCGGGCTTGGAGCTGAGAGCGAGAAGGCCGAAGTGGACGAAGGGGAGGTCGCCGGCGCCGGCTTGCTCGCTTTCGACGCCCTTGAGCTGGCCGAGGGAGGCTTCGAGGTGGTCGAGGTCTTTTTTGAGAGTCTGAGCGAGGTCCATGGCGAGAGCCGTCGGAGTTGAAGCGGTACAAAAAGAGCGAGATGTGGTCGAAGAAAGAGAGGCGGATTCAGCTTGCTCGGCCTCTCATTCGCCTCGGTCGAGAGCTGCTTGTCTGTAGGCTCTTCGCCGACTGTACTGCCAAGCTCAGATGTACTTGTAGCTCCTGGCTTGACTTGTCTCCGAGCTCAAAGAAAGATCCATCCCAGCAAAAGAAGAGGGGCGGTTCGAGCTCGTCGCCCGCCTCTCCTCCTCCTGCCTCTCGCTGCCATTTCCCTCTTCTGCTCCTCTCGTCTCTTCACGCCATCGACGGTCGCAGATAGGCATTAGACTTGCTCGCTACACAGATACTACCTGCTGGGCTACAGGTGAGTGCTCAACCGCGCGGGCTGTTTGCGAGTTGGTCTCTGGCCCGGGTGTCGAGGGCGATTCCGCTAGGATCTCAGCTTTCTCGTCACCCTGGAGGGCTACGAGGAGTGGGATTGTCCTACAGGAGTGCGCGCTGTCGAACCAGCGCCTCCAAACGGGAGGCTAGCTCGCTAAAGAGGGAAGGGGGCTGCGAGGGCGCTCGGCGTGGGCTTCAGCTGCCGCTCTGAGGTTTCTGAAGGACCTTGGGGTCGGTTGATAGCTCGTTTGCATCAGCGTATTTCACTTCTCTCGGGTCAAAGAGAACAGCAGTCGCTAGGATCTCATGTCGAGGCACTCGGCTAAGTAGGCGGGGTTTTGCTTCCCTCTTGCTCGCTTTCCTGGCGTTCATTGGACGCAGGACGTGGAGTGCATATCCAGGGTATTGTGTAGCCTCAATCTCACAGCACCGCTGCTGAGCTCGACGCTGAGCGCTTCGCAAGACCTGCTGCCGCCCTACTTCTTTCCTCGCGGCAGCTCCGTGCTGCTGCAGGGAAGGAGTGCATGACCTCTTTCCCAGCGTTCAGAGGGCATTATAGAGCTCAGGATCTACCAGCCCGCCTGCTGTGCTATGGACGCACTCCAGCAGGGGAGCTGACGGGCTCGGCGCTCTTTCTTTGCTCCGGCGCTGCTCATTGGCGAGGAGGACCTTCGCCGGCTACTTCGCCTGCGGCTCGCGGGGCGACGGCGCTGTTATACTCACTTTCAAAGTCCAAAAAGGGAAGGCGTCAACGTTCAGCGCCTCGTGCTGGGCTTGAGAATCGAGTTCGCCGATGAGCCTCGAGGGCCGAAAGGACCAGCCCTCGCTTCTCGCTCGCTTTCACCTCGGAGAGTGGGTGAGGGTGATTTGTGGAAGGTTCCAAAGACTTTCTCAGTGTACACAGCAGCGGTTCTTGTATGTTTTTCGCGCCTACCTCGGCGAGGGGAAGGAAGCGGAGGGGTGCTCGGATTTGAGGTCACCACACGATCTCGGGGCTAGCTGTAGAAGCTGAGAATCTGGACCATTCTCAGATTACTCTCAAGGCTGAACAGGCACTCGGCGTCACCTTTCACTTCGAGGGATTCGGCAGTCGGCGGGGTTTCGCTTCCCTCTTGCTCGCTTTCTTGAGCTCAGTGAGCGCTGAGGGAGGAGCGTGTGGTGTGGGAAAGCTTCTTCCTCTCGCGACCGATTACGGCGGGTGCTCTCGGTTAAGCGCTTCCCGAGATCCGCCGCTCGGCAATGCCTTTTCTCGGTCGAGCAGCTCAGCTGTTTGCAGAGGATAGGTGTTGAAGCACGGGCGGTAGTTGCGACTGGTTTCAAGGTGTAGAGGCTCCGCAGACAGGGTTACTGTTCTCCGAAGGCGCCCAGGTGGCGAAGAAGTGAGGCTCGGTGCTCCCTTCTCGACGATGCTCAGCTCCACCACGGGATGTCGTGCGGGCTAGCTTGTCTCGGTTGGAAGAGTGTAAGTCGCAGACAGAACGATCCTTTCATAAGAGTGCACAAGAGTGCCAGAACTCGCTGTTTCCCTTTGTCCGCGCTAGGCTCTCAAGTTCGGCGATGACCTTCGGGCGGCGCTTGTGCTTCTCACTTGCTTTCTAGTTTGGAAGCAGGTAGATGTGCTCTATGACTCGTTCGAGGTCGCTAGCTGTACGCTCTCACCCAGCTCACTTTGCGCGCAATTGCTCGGTTCTAATCGCCATTTCAAACCGCCTTCAAATCTCGCTTACCATTTCGCCGTCAGCTCACAGCTCACAGCTCTCCCTCCTCCCTCCCACCTCTCACCACCGAACCCAGCATGGCCAAACGCACCCTCCCCCATCTAACGCTCCCCTCGCTCCTCTCGGACCTCTCCTCCCTCTCTCACCAACCCAGCCTACTCCCCTCCCTCCCCCCTCCCGCGCCCTCCTCTCCCCCCGACGCCGACTCGCCCTCAGCGCTCGCTGTGCAAGTAGCAGAAGAGTTCATCAAGAGTTCGAATGTGCTGTTGGATAAGGTTGAGGCCGAGGTGGTCGAGGGGTTGAGGGAGAGGATTGAGAGTGTTGAGAGCGGGGTGAGGGAGGTGCAAGGAGGGTTGGAAGCGCCGGCGGAATGAGCGGGTGGGGGAGGAGGAGCTGTGGAGAGCTACTGGGGGAGGTTAATGAGGTGCAGAATGAGTAGCAGCAGGTGCGTTCGAGCGGCTGAAGCGCGAGGAGGGTGAGAGCTGACACTCCGTTTTGCGCTTGCAGCACGATATATACGATGTGCCCTCTCCTCTCTCTCTCTCTTCCGCCCTCTGTAAGACTACAGGACCGTTCGCTCGCCCGCTCGCTGGATCGAGCCCACGCACGCCAGCAAGGTGCGTCGCGCGCGCGCTCGTCGTTGAATGAGCTTCGTGGCGCCTAGGAGGTTGCGCTGACGCTCTGTGATGGGCTACAGGATCTCGGGAATCACGAGGATGAGCTACCCAGCCCCGAACCGTTGGTCTAATGGAGTGCAAGTAGCCTTGCTCGGCCGTCGGCGGGCGGAGGGAAGAGTGAGAGAGCAGGTCGGCTGAGGCGAGGAGTTGTAGCGAGATAGTTTTTGTCGATAATTGCAGAACAGAGCGAATTCTGCTATCCCAAGAGGATGCTGTACTAGAGAAGAGAGCGAAGTAAAGACCTCCTAACACTCACGTGCGTTTCCAGCGCTCAAGTCCTGCTTCTCCCTTCTCCCTTCTCCCTTGTTCCCTCTCTGTCTCTCCCGTCTACTCGACTAGATCCCCCGTCCGCCAACAAAGCAAGATGTCCTCCCCACCACGCCCCTCCCCTTCCACCTCCTCCCACTCAGCAGCCCCAGCAGCGCAAGGACACCCGCAACATGCCTCACTACTGAGCAATGGAGCAGGCGGTAGAGTCATTGGTGGAACAGCTGATGATCATGCCATTCTAGGCATCTTGGCACAGGTCAGTAATCTTTTGCTTTCTTCCCTCTTTCCTTCTCTCTTTGTCGGGGGAGCAGGCGGGGAGGCAGAGGGAGCAGAGAGCAGAGCGCGTGGTGGCGAGCTCGAGACGAGTAGGGCACGTGAGCTGCCCCGTTGTCTAGGAGGGGGGTAGAGGGAGCAGGGCTACAGTTATGGAGAAAGCAGAAACTGTAGCCTTGTAGTCCTTCCCGCTGGAGAGCGATGGCCGGACGAGCGGGGCAAAGGGCGAGCCTCGGTCAGTCAGGTGATCTAGCTTGCTTGGGTTTTCGAACAGGGAGCAGAGAGGGCTCTTGCTCAACGGGAGGGAGGGAGAGCGATAGTGGGTAGTGTAGGAGACCAGAGTCTTTTGCGCTGCTGCTGTACGACTCCCACTCCAGGTGACAGTCCTTTTCGAGGAGCAGCAGCTCGTTGGAGGGCGGCGAAGGGGGGATGTGCGCGCGGGCGGGCTGCTGGACTACAGCGGTCGTTTCGCACTCTGTGTTCTTTTCATCGCGGCTCCCAGCTCGCGGAGAAGCCGAGAAGGAGATCGACTTTTGGCCCATCTCTCTCCGCCGACTCTTCACTCGCTCACTCGCTGACACCTTCCCCGATGCTCAACGACAATAGATGTCCCAACAGCAAGCACAAAGTAAAGCCAGGTCGTCGGCTCCTCCGGCCGAAGTCCCGTTCGTCGTCTCCTTCCATTCTCGCTCTCCCTCTTCGCCGAGCGCTGACCGTCGCCGCTGGTTTCGAACAGCTACCACCCTACCCCTACTACCTCCACTAGCACCACTGCCTCTACCTCAACCTCTAACGGCCCATTCCCTCCTTTCCTCACCTCCCGCCCCAGCACCTCGCCTCGGCACCTCTCTCCTCTCCCGCCCCTCCCTCCGCTCCCCAACATCCACCCCACCGCACATCTTTACCACGAAGGCAAGCTTCCAGAGGAGGGAGGAGGAGGTGGAGGGCTGAGGCCCCCGTTCTTTGGCTTGGGCGAGGCGCAGGGGACCGCCGAGGGGAGTCGAGAGACTTCGGTTGATCAGGACGGAGGCGAGGAGGGGGCAGGGGAGAGTGAGGTTGGGACGCCTGGTCCTGCGGGGGCGAAGGGCAAGGGGAAGGGAAAAGTGAAGGCGCCCCCTAAACCCCGGGGAGGAGGGAGGAAGGCCAAGGCGGGGAGTTCGACGCCTGCGGTGGAGGAAGGTGAGGCGGGGGGTACGGAGCAGAAGGAGGTGGATTGGAGTAGGACTAGGAAGGATAATCATGTGCGTTTTCATCTCATTTCTCTCGTTCTCTCTCTTTCGCGCTTCTCTAACGGCTGCTCGAATGGAGGGAGCGCCGAGGTCCGTTCACTGACCATCTCCTCGCTCAAACTCCAACAGAAAGAAGTCGAACGCCGGCGTCGAGAAACCATCAACGACGGTATCAACGAACTTAAATCCATAGTCCCCAACTGCGACAAGAATAAAGGTTCCATCCTCAAACAGGCCGTCAAATATATTTCTGAACTTAAAGAGGCAGAAGCTAGGAATATTGAGAGGTGGACTTTGGAGAAATTGTTGAGTGATCAACAGATTAAGAGTGCTAAAGAGGAGGGAGAGGCGTGGAGGAGGGAGTGTGAGAGGTTGAAGGAGAGGGTTAGGGAGTTGGGTGGTGAAGAGGGAGGTGCTGGGGGTGTGGGAGGGGCGGGGAAGAGGGAGGCAGAGGGAGAGGAGAGTGGGGATGTTAAGAGGTTGAGGGTTGAGGGGTAGTGATGAGCCTGCCGAGGGAGGAGGGGAAGGGAAGGGCAGATGGCGCCGAGCAGCTTGCTTGAGGCTTGTGCGAGTTGATACGATACTGCATTGACTTGATTTTTACCCTACTTATCGCTCGAGCGAGCGAGCCCGACAGACGGAGCTGCTCTGCTGCTGCTGGACTTTTGAGGACTTGAGCGAAACGAAGCTCCCTAGCTGGGAGCTCGGCGCCGAATTCGAAAGGGGGGGAGCGAACTTGCTGCTCATCTTCCTCGTGTACTGCGTCCAAAGCAGAGAGAGCTACTTCTAAATTATCTTGACGACTTTTCATCCCGCCCCAAAGGCAAGAAGCTACAGACTGCCTTATGAGGCGCTCACCAACTAGCTCTAGAGTCGAGTCGATTCGCTCGAACTCGAGGTTGACTCCCTACCGCTCTTTGCTCGTTCTCTCGTTCGCCTCATCGAGCTAAACGGGTCGCAAGCTACTACCTCCGCGCTCGGGAACAAGCTACATCTTCTTCTCATCGACTTTCAGCTCCGTCCCGCTCGCTTTCGACCTCTCTCCAGCGGCGGAGCTAGGTATCAAACGGGCGTAGTCTTGGACGATTGGTAGAGCGTATTAAGGCTCGGCAAAGGGCTGCTGGAGTATTCAGAACGATCAGGTGAGCTCAACGAGATGAGAAGGAGGGGAGCGTCTTTGCGCGCGCGCGGGAGTTGGGCTGGCGAGGGAGGCTATGGGAGGAGGGGAGAGGGAGCGGTACAGATGGGGGAGAGCTACATAAGCGGCTTGGATGGGGTACAGAGGGAATGGATGGAGCGAGACAGCTGCTCGTCTCGCTCGCTCGCTTCTCCCAGCTCTCATCTCGCGCGTTCAGTTCTGTAGCTGACCATCCTCTCCTCTTCAACATCAGCCACCTAATGCCCTCCCCCTCCTCCCCCGCTATGCCTCCCACCCCCACCTCAGCAATCCAACTCGGCCTCCCCCGAATCACCTCTCTCCTCCACTCGCTCCAATCCCCCCATCTTCAAACACCTATAATTCACATCTCAGGTACAAACGGCAAAGGGTCCGTTTCTGCCTACCTCTCCAGCATCCTTCTGAAGAGCGGGCTCAGAGTTGGTCGGTTTAATTCGCCCCATTTGGTGGAGGAGTGGGATTGCCTGCAGTTGGGGGGGAGGGACGTTAGGAGGGAGGTGTTTGAGAGGACCAAGGAAGAGGTTGAGGAAGTCGATCGGAGGGAGGGGGTCGGGGCTACGAGCTTTGAGCTGCTCACAGCGACGGCCTTCACTGTCTTCGCGAGGGAGAGGCCGAAGCTTGATTTGGCGGTCGTGGAAGTGGGCATGGGCGGGTTGACGGACGCTACTAATGTCGTGGATGCTGAGCGGACGTTGTTGAGCGTGATTACCCCCATTGAGCTGGATCATCAGAAGTTCCTTGGCGAGACAATTGGAGAGATTGCTAGGGTTAAGGCGGGAATTATGAAGAGGGGGACGGAGGTGGTTCTTGCTGGTCAGGCGCATAGTGAGGTTGAGGGTGTGGTGCGGGGCGTGGCGGATGAGATGGACGCGACGGTCTGGCTGGCGGGGGAAGGAAGCGTCGTCGAGGAGAAGGAGGCCATCGCCGAGGCGGAGGACCAAACCCCCCTCCCGCCGCTCGTCTCCCTCCCTCTCACCCCTCGTTCCATCTACCCATCTTCCACCGTCCCCCCACCGCCCCTAACAACACATCTACAAGCCCGCCTCCCCCTCCCCGGAGCTTACCAACTCTCCAACTCAGCAACCGCTCTCCTCGCTTCCCAACTCCTTCGTACCTCCCCTCGCTGTCTCGCAATGCTTCCCTCTCTCTCGGGAATCACCGACGAGTCGATGAAAGAGGGTATCGAATCAACCCGCTGGCCCGGCCGACTCGACTGGCTCTCCCTCCCCTCCCCTCACCAACGAATGAAGCTCCTCGTAGACGGCGCGCACAACCCTTCCTCCGCCGAGACCCTCGCTTCTTACCTCACCTCCCTCCCATCTCACATCGCTCCAACAACACTCATCATAGGCCTCTCCTTCCCTCGTGACCCGGCCTCCATCCTCGCGCCCCTCCTCTCCTCCTCGAGGATCAGCAAAGTCGTTTGCACGCCTTTTACGCCGCCGCCTTCGATGCCTTGGATCCGAGCTACGGGAGCGGAGGAGATTGCGCTACGAGCGAGAGAGTGGGATGTTGAGGTGGAGGTGGTGCAGAGTGTTGAGGAGGCGATTGAGGGGTTGAAGATGGGGGAGAGGGCCGTCGTGGCGGGCAGTTTGTACCTTGCTGCTGATGTTTATCGGTGGGTTAGGGGGAGGGGGGAATAGAGTGTATTTTGGGGTTAGAGAGGTCTGATGGGAGAGCTGAGAGCGAGAGAGGGCAGCGCCGAAGTGGTTGCGAGAGGCGTTGAGCTGTTCGAGGATTGTTGAGCGCCTGTAGCGAGTTGAGGACGCTTTTTTGCATGCTTTACACCTTTCCCTTTGCACCTTTGTCGCCCTCTGCTCTCGTTCCAAGCCTACAGAACCCGCCGGACCTCCTTCGGCCGAACGCTCGCTGCTCTCTCAACTCTCGGCGTTTTCCTCAGCACCAACGGCCGAACCCTTCACAAATCACCTGCTTCCTTCTCCACAACCCCCTTCGGCGCCCTTTGAGCCGCTCCCCACTCCCCACGATAACCACTTCGAGCCGCCCGAAAGCTCTCGTCCGAAACCCGGTCTCGCTTCTTGGCTCCTTCCTCCTCACACTCGTCTCATCTCTGCACCTTAACAGCATCTCAACTCGACTCGTAAAGATGGTCTCAGCCCCCGCACGCTACATCTCTTACATGAGCGGCGGCGTCGAGATCCGTCGCCCGATCCGCGAGGAAGGCCAGGAAGGTTGGGTCCCTACGTTTGAGGAGATTCCGGTGATTAGCTTTAAGGATATTGATGGTACACTCCAGGAGAGGATGAAGCTTGCGGGGGTGGTGGGGAGGGCTTGTAGGTGAGTAGCGGGGGATTGCGTCTTGCGACGACGGGCTGCTGATGATGGTGGGCTTGCGCACTAGGGATGTGGGATTCTTTTATGCCAAGGATGTGGACCTACCTCCGACGCTCATTGGTGGGTTTTCTGCAGCTCTCCCTCTCATTCTCGGCGCGCGCGAGTTGACCTCCGACTCCCTCCCTCTCAACAGCCGATACCTTCAAAGTCATCGAATCGTTCTTCGCTTTGCCCGAGGAGGAGAAGATGGTGCGCTATCCCTCCCCGTGCTCCGACAGCGCGCTTAAGTCCAAAGCTGACCGGTGCTCGCTTCGCAGACGGCTCACTGGCACAAGTCGCCCGCCTGCAGAGGATACGAACCCTTCTCTGAGTCGAGATTGGGGACGGACGCTACTAAGGATATTCGAGAGTCCATCTCGATTGGAGATGATTATTTGGATGAGGAGGTGAGATCTCATTTCCAGCGCCGAGGGATCACCGAGGGAGGGCTTCGCGCTTACTCGGGGCTGCAAGCTGTTCTTCGTTCTTGAGGATCTTTACTGACTCCTCTCTCACAAACAGCAAAACTACCGCGGCGTCATTCCCCCCGGAACCCGTCCTCAAAACTGTTGGCCGACCTCCTTCCCTCGTCTCCGAGAAGGACTATACGAGTACTACCGCCACGTCTACCCCTTCGCGCGCAAGCTCCTCCGTATCTTTGCCCTCGCCCTAGGCCTCTCGGAGGACGCCTTCGAATCGCAACACAAGTTCCCCATCACTGGAATGAGGGCTCTCCATTACCCCCCTCAAGAGCCCGAGGAAGACACCCCCGGCCTCAACCCCCATTCCGACTTCTCATTCTTCACCATGGTATGCCAAGAACCGGACAGCAAGCCCGCCCTCGAAGTCCTCAACCTCAATGGCAAATGGATCTCGGCGCCCCCGATTCAAGGAGCCGTCTTTACGTGCAATATTGGCGACTTCCTCGAGGTCGCTAGTAATCACGTTTTTACGAGTACGGTTCATCGTGTCTATAATCGCTCGGGAGAGAGGAGGTGGTCACTCCCCTTCTTCTTCTCCCCCGATCCGGACGCCGTCATCCAGCCGCTGCCTAACTTCATCGGAGAGGAGGGTCCCAAGTTCCCTCCCATGCTCGTGGGACAGCATTATGTTCGCCGCGTTCTCAACTCGAGGATCCATCATCCTTCAGCCAAGTTTGTTCGCAAGGTGAGCTCTTCTTCGGCTTTCGAGATCTCGGCTTTCGGAGGAGTGGGAGCTGACGTGAATTGCGTCCGCTGCAGCACAACATCCCGATGGAGAAGTGGCACTATGGGATGATGCAGGGTCAAGGACTGTCGGAGGAGGATTTGTAGAGGCTTCGCAAGGGATTCAAGTCGTTTAGTGCTCGCGTCGGCGGTCGCGAAGCTTAGAATTTCTCGCTTCAAGGCTATCGCAGAGGCTCGAGTTGCTTTGAGTGAATATGAGATTCCTGTTCTCGCTTTCTGAGAGGTGAACTCGCTCTCATACAGCACCTCGCCCGTCACATCGGCGCTGGGAATTCCCACGTTTCGTTTCGGCCGGCGTCGAATTCCGACAGGCTGCTTCCAACCCTTCGGACGACCCGGCTTTCGATCAGGTGTCCTGTTACGCGCTACTCCACCCTCGAGAACCACGACGTCGGTCGGTCTACAAGAGGTGAGCGCTCTCGTCGAGTCGGGAGCGAAAACGGGTTCCGCCGAGGCGTTCTGCTACAGCTCTCTGCTCCTCAGGTGGCTCCACGAAAGGTGCAGCTCACTTCAGCTCGATGGCGAGGCTGATAGGTGCCTCCACAGGCAATTTGACCCCGCCAAGCTAGTGAGTAGGGCCGCCCGCCTCGCGGCCGAGAGGTTCTTCCCTTCCGACGCTCGTTGATAACAGCTTCATCCCCCGTCTTTCGCTTCTTATCCTCCTTCTCCCTACTCGATACGACGCTCTACCTCTTCCTCACACTTCGCTAGGCCTCCCTCCACCTTTGCAGTCACCGCCGAGCGCCTTCCCCGCAATGAGCTCGCTTGTTCGCCGCCTCTTCGCCTCTGACTACGCCCCCGGCACTCGCGTACGTCCACCGAGACTCTTTAGTATGCTTCAGCTCACACGGAGTGTCTCTCCCAACAGCCGACGTGGTACTTTTGGCACGATCCCAAGACGAGCGATCGCGACCGCCGAATCTTGTTCAAGCTCGACTGTACTATACTCGTGTTTGGCTGTCTGAGCTACTGGGTGAAGTGTAAGTGCTACTACCTTCATGTAGAGGTCGACGGCGCTCAATTTGGACCATTGGTTGGCGAGATATCGATGAAAACGTATTTCTCGGCGCCGAGCTGACTCCTGCTTCTCCCTGCCCTCTGATTCTTCACGATGCAGATTTAGACTCCGCCAATCTGACTAATGCATATGTTACGGGCCTACGTGAGGATCTAAACATCAAATCCAACGAGTACAGTGCGTCTCCGTCCTGATCGGCGATGGCTCTCCTCGCAAAGCTGACTCTTCGCCGCCAACCTCGTCCAGCTTGGATGTTCACCTACTTCACCATCGGTACGTTAGGTCACTCTAGGTGTACTGTAGTACAGCGGCTGACGACCTCTCACCTTTGAAGGAACGGCGCTCTCCCAAATCCCCTCGAACCTTATCCTCACCAAAGTCCCCGCTCGTATTTGGCTTCCCGGCATGGAGTTCCTCTGGGGACTCCTCACACTACTCCTCTACCGAAGCACGAACGCTCAGTACATCTATGGGCTTCGCTTCATGATCGGTAAGTCCTTCTTCGCCGACCGCTGGCTCGGCCAAACGCTCCCCCCACCGGACACTCCCTTCGCCCTTCCCCTTTTCTCTCGGCTCGTCTCTCTTCTGAACACCTTGCTCCGCACCGTAGTACAGCGAAGCTAACCCTTCTCCCTCCCCCTTTGCCGAGCAGGCTTCCTCGAAGGATCTTGCTTCGTCGGCATGCAGTACATTCTCGGCTCCTGGTACACCAAGAGGTACGTTCAAATGCTTCTCATAGCATATACGACGAGTCTTTAAGCCTAGACTCGCAACCACTGCTGACCTTTCGTTCCTTCGCCGAACCAGAGAGCTCGGCAAGCGCACTGCCATCTTCGCCTGCTGCGCCTACGCCGGTTCTATGTTCAGTGGTTTCATGCAAGTCGGTATTCAGGCGCACATGAACGGACGTTACGGCCTCGCGGGATGGCGTTGGCTCTTCAGTGAGTTGCTCGGACTCGCTCAACGCGGCGCCAACTTACCGCCGAGCGCGACTCTGAGCTGTCTCATTCTGACTCGTCTTCATCCTCGCAGTCATCGATGCTATCCTCACTTTCGTCGTCGCCGGCTTTGGCTTTGCCTTCTTCCCCGGCACGCCCGAGCGCCCTACGACCTGGTATCTTTCGGCCGAGGACAAGGCTCGCTGTGTCGAACGTCTCCGCGAGGATGGACGCCGCGAGGAAGTCAACTTGATCTCATGGAACCTCTTCAAGCGTGTGTTCGTCTCGTGGCAATTCGCTCTCCTCATCCCCGTCTGGATCTGTGAGTCTCGGTCGAGCTGCCGCTTTTTCGGCGATCGTTCTCTGCCCTTTTGAGCGCTCGCTGACTCACTCTTCACCACCTTCTGCTCCACAGGCTGGAGCAACACCGTCGGAAAGTACAGCGGAACGGTCTTCTCTCTCTGGCTCAAGGCCGATAGCCCCGCTCGCTGGACTACCGCTCGTGAGTCTAGCCTCCCATCTCCGAGCCGAAACCTCGTACTGACTACTCGCCTGTCGCCCCTCCTTTTTGGCGCCATCAGAGGTCAACTACATTCCCACTTCGGTCTCGGGAGTCAACATCATCTCCATGCTGGTCACGGCGTGAGTTCAAAGTCGCCGACGCCGACTCTCCGTCCGAGCCGGCTTGTCGCTGACCCTCTCCTCCTCACAGCTGGGCCATCGACCTCACTGGACGCCGCCTTACGGTTATTCTCTGCTGCTTGACCATTCAAATCTTCGGCACCATCTGCCTGCTGGCGTGGAACGTGAGTTCGAGAGGAGTCCTTCGCGCTCCGAGTCGAGGTCATCGCCGAGCTGACTTCGTTCGCCCCCCTTTCGCAGATCCCCATGGCTCTTCACTTCATCGCCAACATCACTGCTTCCAATGATGGACCCACCTCGCCCATCATCATGACCGTGAGCCTTCCCCTTCCGCTTTCGGCCAGAATATCGGCGAGCTCCCTTTGAACCTCTCGGCTGACGACTTCCTCTGCTGCTCTCTCAGTGGGCCAACATCTTGTTGGCTGGTGACGCTCAACAGCGTGCTCTCACCATCGCCTTCATGAACGTGAGTTTGGGCAGCTGGACCGCGCGCCGAACGTTTCGCTGACTTGCAGGGTCGGCTTCCCTCTCCCCTTCACAGACGCTCGGAAGCGCCGTCTCCTCCATCGTCAACCAGTACGGCTACGACACTCGCACTGCACCTCGTTTCCAGAAGGTGAAATCCAGCTCTGAGCTCCCGCAGACCCGTCGCCGTTCGCTGACTGAGTCACCTCCCACTCATCGCCGAGCAGGGTATCGCTCTTTCCCTCGCCTTCGTCTTGCTCGAGGTCGTCGGCGTTGTTTACATCCGCTACGTCGAGCTCAAGACTGCCGGGGACAGGGAAGCGCAGAAGCACGCCGACTTGACGGAGAGCGGTGAGGCAAAGAGCATCGAGGATGAGAAGACCGACGGCGAGGGCTTGGTTATGCCGATCAAATCGAAGTAGGGGGCTTGGGGTCGGCTTTATATATTTTTCAAGAGGGTCTTGGTACGTGGTCTGTTAGTTGTGGTCTGTGCAAAGCGACTCCGTCTGTTCAAAATCGGCGGAGAGAACTCGGCGACGATGGTCGAAGCCGGGCCAGAGACGTCAGTGCTGTAGGCTTGCGAGCAAAGGTTCAGGAGAATCACCAGCTCACAACAAACCCTTGAGAGACAACCGGTGGATCCTCCAGCGCCTCCACTCCTCCATCCCTCTCTCTTCCCCGTTTCTCCTCTCCCTCGGCCCTCTCCCCTTCCCCCGCCTCCCTCTCGACTTCTCCCCCTCTTCGCTGCGCTCTTCGACATCTCACCACTACTGCAACGCTTATTACCTCTAAAGTCAACCTCCAGAACGCCTCGTCACCGGCAGTTCGTTGTTAGAGGAGTTAGCACCTCGATGGGCTGCTCGGTGAGGGCTCAAGGCTTCCTTGCGGTGCAGCCAGGACCCCCTGGCTCATCTCAAGCGTAGATGGGGATCGAAAGAGTATTTCCCGTGGATTTGACCTGTTGGACTTCCCAGCGCACATGACAAGCCGTTGAAAGCGGTCGATTCGGCGCTGGCTCAGTAGCTTCGCCGGGGAACCGCCGACAACTCATTCCAGACCCTCGAGAGCTTCACTGCTACACAGAATCAAAAAGTTAACTTCTCGAAAGGCTGACGCCGCAAACTCACCTAACTACACGAGACCCCTTGACCGCTCAGCCTGCGCCGCGAGCTCGCTCAGCGCTTCTTCCTCTTCCACATCTCGCTCACTTCGTTAAACCACCTTCGACTTGCCCGAGAGCTCACCAAAAGGAGGAACAATCTGCTCCAGCTCCCCTAGGACAACCTACAACTCTCTACGCGTCTCCCTCGTCTGTGCTCACTCAACTCTCTCGTCTCACAATGGTGAGCCGCTCCCCGACCTGCAGACAGCAGCAGCAAGCTCACACTGCTCTACACACAGTCCCTCACCCCTGCTACCTTCCGTCGCCTTTTGCGAGAGCTCAACGGCCTACAGCAATCGCCGCCAGAAGGGATCCGTCTCGCTAAAGAGGTCTTTGGAGACGATGGAGCTGATCTGTCGAATGTAAAGGCGTGGGTGCAAGGTCCTGCTGAGACGCCGTTTGAAGGTGAGTAGCAGAATTGAGCGTTCTTGGAGCAGCGGCGAGGGGTTGGGAGCGAATGGCGGTGGGCGTTCGTGCTGGCGCTGGCAGGACGTGGGATAAGCTGGGGTCTGGACGGGAAAATTAGCTCTGCAGGCTGTCTCCTGCTGGCTCTCAACCGCTCAGCGGTCAGCCAAGAAGTTCAAGACTCGTTCTCTCCAGCATCGCGTTCGCGTTCGTCGCTCGACTGCCACTGACCCGCCGCTCTACTACAGGTGGATTCTTTAAAATCCGTTTCCAGTTCACCTCGGAGTACCCAGCAGCGCCACCAAAATGCACCGTGAGCTGCTCTCGTTCGGTTCGTTCTCCGCCGCCGAGCCCGCTGACCATTGCCCTCTTGCTTGTGACAGTTTTCGACCAAGATCTTTCATCCCAACGTGAACCCCGACGACGGAGCTATCTGTGTGAACACTTTGAAGAAGGTGCGTAGCTCCAGCGCCCTCTCGAGCGAGCCCGACGCTGATTCCTTTCCCCGCCGAGCAGGACTGGAAACCCGACATGGGCATCGAGCACATCCTCATCGTCATCAAGTGGTGAGCTAATGTCTCCGCACGATTTCCAGACTCCGAGCTCAACGCTAACCTGTCGCATCTCTCTCGCCTCGCCGGCTTCCTCGCTCAGCCTCTTGATCCACCCCAATCCCGCATCCGCGCTCCACGCCGAAGCCGGCCACCTCCTCCTCGAAGATTTCGCCTCCTACGCCCAACGCGCCAAGCTCATGACCTCCATCCACGCCACTCCTCGCTCCCCGCCCACCGAGTTCGGCGACGTTTCTTCCACCACCGAGGCCGCACCAACAGAAGGCAAGCAAGCCCTCCAGCCTTCGACTTTCAGTAATACTGAATCGGCGTCGCCGGCGGATTCGGCGGCTGTAGCTGGCAACAAGAGGAGCGGAAGTAGCAGTACTGCGACGCCGAGTGCTGGGGAGGGCGCTGAGGTCAAGGGGAAGGTCGTGGTTAAGAAGGTGGCGGCGGGAGCGAAGAAGAGGGGGTTGAAGAGGCTGTGAAGAGGTAAGATGGAGTTGGGCTCTCGCGCGCTCGACTCGAGCCGGTCGCGAGGGCGAGGAAGCAACGGAAGGAAGGCGTGATGTAGCTTGGAGGCAATCGTTTTGTGCTGGAAAGGGCTGCTAGCTTTCTCTCGAGACATAGAGAACAGCGAGCTTGACTTCAGTACATTGCTTCATTCGACTTTAGTGGCTCCCGGCCATCGTCGTCTATACGTTCCCTCCCTCCCTCTTACTCGCAAGCCCTCTTCTCAAACTTAGCGAACCTCTCCATCATGGCATCATACGCATCCGTCGCCGCATAATCCGGCACCGCCACGAGCTGACTGCTCGCCTCGCCCTTCGGCGCCTTGCCTGCTCGACCAGTAGCGGTGCCGCCGACCTTGCGAAGCCGAGCTTGACGAACGGCGTCCTCGAAGCCTAGGTCAGGTTGAGTGAGACGAGCATAGCACCAGTAGGCTTTCATGCAGCCGCCGATGGAGCATGAGTTGGCCGAGGAGGCGCCCGGTTGGAAAACGGGGGCAGCGAGGACCGTCGAGAGCGTGTTCTTGATGCATTGGTTGGCGGAGGCACCGCCGACGGCAAAGATACGTCTTTTGCGAGGGGGAGAGGTTAGCGTGGCGCCTTTAGAAGCGAGATCAGAGAGAGAGAGACGGACAGAGGAAGTCCGGTCGAGGAGGACAGCATGCCGCTCACGCGAAGGCGGAAGGAGAGGAACTGAGACTCGAGGACTGCACGAGCGTTGAAGGTAGGGTCCTGTTGAGGTACGAGAGCGTCAGCGTCATTCGCAAGTCCGCGTAAAGAGTCATTCGAGCCCACCGAGAACTCCTCAACGGCGTGACCATCGGCTCCCTCGAAGTGGTGGATTCCATAGCCGTTGTGGGGGATTATCTCGTGCTTCAGGAAGTAGAAGCCGATGGGACGAGTTGGCGCCTGCTCGAGCGTTGGGTAGCCAATGTTGTCGACGAGGTCGTTGAACTTGTCCCAGCTGCCCTCGGCGTACTGGTCGCGAATGTGCTCGCGAGGGAGGGAGCCGCTGTAGAACAGGTCAAGAGGGTCAGCGAGGGGTCGAGCAGAGGAAAGATGTGACGAGCTCACTTCTTGTAGCAGAGCATGGCCATGTAGCTGCGCTTTCCGCCGGCTCGGTTTGCTGGGTAGGCAAAGACGTGCGAGTCGGGGTTGGGAGCGTAGTCGGTGGTGGAGAGGAGGATGGTGTCGCTGGTCCCGAGGGAGACGACGACCTCTCCGGTGAGCAGCGAGAAGGAGAGGATCGTAGCGGGGTTGTCGCCGGTGAAGGGGTTGACGAGGCACTCTGCGAGGAGCGAGAAGGGTTAACGAGGGTTGCGAGAACGACGTCAAGAAGAAGCTCACCCTCGTTCATGCCGTATCGCTTCACGAACCAGGTTCCGATCTTGCCAGCAGCGACTCCTCCGTCCTTCTCGATTGGACCGAGCTTCCTCTCCAACTCCGCGGCCTCCTTCTCTCCTCCGGCGACGTACTTCAGCAGCTCTTGATCCCATCCATCGCCGGTCTCGAGGTCTGCAATTGTGAAGAGAAAGCGAGAATTAGCTACCCCCCTCCGAACGCGAGTACAAAGACCGCGCAGGCGCTAAAACGGCGAGACTCACCCCAAAGGTTCATTCCACAGGCATCGCTCTCCTCCATCGCCTTGATCTCTCCGTCGGCGCAGAATAGAGTAGTCAAGAAGCTCGAGACGAGACTGCAAAACGAGCAAGGTCAGCTCAGCGGCTTCCGAGCGCGCCGAAGCAATCCCCTTACCTAATCTTATCGGTCTTCTCATACAACTCAGGCTGCTCCCTCCTCAGCTTCAAAATCTGAGGTCCGGTGAATCGCTCATGAGCTCGACTTCCAGTCCGCCGAGCCATAGCTTCCTCGCCTCCGATCGCTTGCTCCATGTCGCGGCACTCCTTGGTCGTGGATGAATCTTGCCAGTTGGGTGAGGTGGTGATGGTAAAAGCTTCGTCGGTGATTTGGGATGCGAGAGTCTTGGTTGGGTCGAGAGAGGACAGCAGGGAGGGTGCCGAGGTCGACCAGTAGACCGAGGCGTGTTGCTGTTGGTGAGAGCAGGGTCTGCGAGAAGTCGAGAAGTATATTCGTATGAAAAAGAGCTCACCTGTCCTGCTCCAGAAATGGCCTTGACCCTACTAAGGAGGTCCTTGCCGTTCTCCGCCTTTGAGATCCTGTCGAGTAGCAAGTCGACGGCCTCGATCCACATAGCCACAGGACTAGTGACTTTGCCCTTCTCTCCAGAGTGTACGCCCGATTTGGTCCTATACAGCGAGAGGTAGGAAAGGACAGATCCGGTCAGTTCGGATATGGCGTCGGCGTTCGAAAGCAAGCTAAAGACACTCACTTGAAGTGTGGTAAGTCCTCGTCGAAGCGCACTACATGCTCTGCTACACCTTCGAGAGCAGCGTTCACAAAGCTAGCCTTGAGCGCCTGTAGAACGGCGAGCGAAGCGTAGGGTCGAGACGACGTCACCAAAACACGGTGTCAGTTCTCGAGGTCCTGCTTCTAGATGATGCTGTGTAGCAGCAAGATTTTCACTAAAAGCTCACCTGAGTACTGAGATCCAAGCCGATGAAGAGGGAATCGTCCATGGGTTGCTGTTGGATGGCGGAGAGCTCTCGCTGCTGCTCTTGCCAGGAGAAGGTCCTCGTCTCGCCGGAGTGAGGGTCGTAAGAGAAGGGAGAAGGCATCCCTCCTCCCGAGAGGTCGTTGATGATGGCGTTTGGTGGGATGGCCATAACGTTGGTGGATCGTCGAATTCGAAGCGAAGCAAAGTCGACGGCGATGAGGTAGCTGGCAGAGAGCGAAGTCCAACTTCGAGCAGCGGCCCGCGACGAGTTTCCAAGTCTTCGCGCGCGGAGGGCAAAGGGCGGGTCAAAAGCTAGTCTAGTACAGTGAGCTACAACATGCTAGAAAAGCTGCACAAAAAGTGTCCTTTTGCCCTTCACTACTGTCCGTGGTAACGTCCGTTCGTTGGCCCTCCTCCCTGTCCACCGGCGGCGGCGCCATAGTACTCGTCGGCATCGTCCATCTGTCCCCCTCCTCCTCCACCATCAGCAGGACCATACAACCCAGGTCCACCGACAGGATAAGCCGACTGGAACGATACAGCGCCCGCTCCTCCCATCGGCGCTCCTCCACCAAAGTTGCTCGGCGCTCCTCCTCCTCCTCCTCCAGCGCCGAAAGGCATGCCCATCATCTGCCCTCCCATCCCATTCATCGCCATTCCGTTCATCGCCATCCCATTCATGTTGGGTCCTCCCATCGCCACCCATTGCGCAAAGACGGCTTGCTGCTGCATTTGAAGTTGGAGCGCCTGCTGCTGCATCGCGAAGAATTGGTGCTGTTGGTAGTCAAAGGCTGGGTTGCCGGTGTAGCCGAAAGAATGTGGCTGTTGTTGTGGATGAGATGGGTAGTAGGGAGAGGGTTGGTGCTGTTGAGGTGCAGAGAAGGTCGGTTGGGAAGGGTAGCCTCCTCGCCCTCGACCGCGACCGACGCCGTTGGGACCAGGAGAAGGAGAGACGGCGTTGGCGACACCGCTACGAGTGATACCGAGTCCTGCACCTCGTCCACGACCGAGACCGCCGGAGGAAGGCATGCCGTTGCGAGGAGGAGGGGACTTGGGTCGGAGGGCGTCGAGTTCTGAGAGGAGAAGAGAGGTCAGCTCTGGTCGAAGAGGGCGAAAGTAGATCATCACTCACCCTCAACAAACGGCAGCAAGCTTGCAATAGGCTCGACGTTCATTCCGCCGACCTCACCATCCATCCCTCCCATCCCAATCGACAGCGCCGGCCTTCCCGTCGACCACAGCCTCTCGAACGACTCCCTCTCGTACGGTTGAGGCGTCCAAGATGTCTTCTCTCCCTCGACAGACCTCACGTGCGGTTCAGTCGAGGGAGCAGAGGGATCGAGAGGCCTAAAGTCGGCGCCGACGGTGAGCCAGCCGCGACGGAGGGAGTGGGCAGAGCCGTAAAGGTGTAGTCGACGAGTCCCGAGGCAGAAGTTCTCGACGAGGGATTGGAGCTCGGGTGGTTTGAGGGAGGGATCTGTGTGCGAAGGGAGAGCGAAAGAGGGGATGAGAGTGGGGGTCAGTGCCGAAGCTCGTCAAAGCGAGTCTGGACATCCTCAGAGGACGGATCGGAGCAGGGCTCACCTGTAGAGTCTCCTTCCCATACGAGAACGTCCGTATCGACGTTGCAGTGGACGAACCAGGGGTCGTTGGAGCGCCGAACGGTTCCACGGATGCCCATGAGGCAGTGCTCAATCGTGGGAGTGAAGAGGGTGTCGGACTGTGTAGAACGAGAGGGTGTTAGCGAGCTTCATCGACCATCTACTCGTCATCTCGAGCTCACCTCGGGGACGAGATCATTCTCTGGCGCCGATTTGTTCGTCTTGAGCCAGACAATGTCTTCGGATCGTCTAGTGGGATGCAATATCGTTAGCTTCGAGACTTCTAGTGACTCAGCAAGGAAGACGACGCACCGATAACCCCAGGCAGCGAGCAACTCCCTCCCCCTCTCAAGACCGATCCCATCTCCTCGCACTCCACTCCCTACCCACAACCAAACAAAACCCGGCGTCGCAGCAACCCGACTGAGCTCTAGCGCTCTCAGCTCTTCAAAGGGCGTGTCGGCGGGAGGGGAGAGGAGGATCACGTCGAAGCGATGGGAGTAGAGGGAAGGAAGGACTTGGGTGAGAGACGTCGAGCCGGTGGTGAGGTAGGTTGGCGGGATGGAGTGAGTAGGGGAGGAGGTGAGAGCGTGCTTTTGGGTGAGGAGGGAGGCGAGTTTGGGATATCTGTGGTGGAGGGGAAAGGTCAGATTCGGCGCCGAGCGAAAGCAGAGGAGTGGCACGTACTCGTCGAATCGAGCCTCGATGTCGGCGCCGCGCAAGTGGTTCTGAGGTCGCTCGCCGGTTCGAACATAATGAGAGGAATAGTCGTTGCGAATGGTCTCCTCGGCGACGTTCTGCGGGCGGAACGAGGGTCAGCTCATCTCGGGCCTCGAGCAGCGTCGTCGGAGAGCATGCAGACTCACATAACTCTCACCCCAAGCAGCCTTCTTATTCTCCTGCGCCTGCGATAGCGTTACTCCCCTCCCAGCGCCTTCAAATCGCGGAGGAGAGCCGGCTCCTCCTCCTCTTCCTCTGCCCGCTCCCGCCGCCGCTCCTCCCGCGCTACTGAGAGCAAAGTTGCGGGAAGAAGCAGGAGCACCTTGACGAGCTGGTGGTCGTGCAGCGTACTGTGGTCGAAAGGGCTGTTGAGGTGCTGCAGGGAGGGGCGTCTGTTGCTGTTGCTGTGCTGCTGAGGTCGCGTTTGAGTGGAAGCGAGGGGCGGCGGGAGCGGAAGGGGGCGGTTGGAAAGGATTCAAAGGTACATTGTCCATTCAATGGTGGCCTCGCAATGGGCCGGAGTGAAAGAAGAAGTCGAGAAGAACCGGAGGCTGTTGCGGAGGAGAGTGAGCGACGTCCTCCAGCGAAGACGGGAAAGCGGGAAGAGCTACATACCGGTCAGCTGAGGTCCGAGAACAGTCTTGAAAGCCAGGCAAAGTCGAAGAACAAAGTCGAGGTCAAGGGTAGGAGAGCAAGAAGGGGAGCTCCGTGCTTTCAGCTCGTGCGAGAGATTGTACAGGGGTCGTCTGTAGGATTCTGTTGCCCCCGGTCAAGAGGTCTGATATCCTGTTCTTGAGCATTTGGGCCTAGCAGAAGCACTCTATATCGCTTCCGAGCATCGCGCTCCGTTCTCGGCGCCAGCAGCCTCACTTCACGCCTTCGATTTCAATCGTTCAAGGGCTGCCTCACCTTCAATCTCCCCTCAGATACAGTTCAAAGACTAATACAAAATTATGATAAATGGCACGAACAAGCAACACGCAATATCTACTACAAAAGCTTCGATCCAAACCCTTTCTCCTTCGCCGAGCTCCTCCTCTCCTTCCTCAACTCTCTAATCCTCCTCTTCCTCTCCTCCAACCCCTCCATCAAAACGATCCAAAACTCCCTCTCCAACCCCGGCTGCCTCCTCTTCCTCTCCCTCCCCTCAGACGACTGACTGCACCCCCTCCAGCACCTCAACCCTCTACACTCCAACTCCTCGCCGCCCCAATAAACGTCCGAACAAGCCCTCTGATTCGAGCGAATAGCCACCCTATTCGTTCGTCGTTTCAAAGCGTGATCTGGTCTTTCGGGCTTGCTGAAATCGGTAGGAGATTGGCGCCACGGTTGAGGAAGACCGAGGGTATGGTTTAAACGAGCGCGGAGGGCCCAGGGGATGAGGTGGAAGGAGGAGACCACCAGGGAGGAGATGGCGTCGAGTTGTTCTTCCACTTCGTAGGGACGGATCGGCTCGTCGTATTGTGAGAGGACGGAGTGGAGGGCGTTGGGGAGGTAGGCCGAGATGGGTTCGACAGGGGGGAGGGGGGCAGGAGGGGGGTTGAAGAAGCTGAAGCGCTGTAGGGGGTTAGTAGATTCATTTTGAAAGTGAAAGACGAATGCTCACCGGCGATGAAGGTCCACAGCTGCCTCCCAGGTAGCTTCGACGATTCGGCTCAAGCAGCACCAAAAGAAGAAACGGCGATAGTGGTAGTAATGGCGGGGCTCAATCTCATCATGAGTGTGCTTGAAGTGAGTGACTGTGTAAGATGTACTGTGAGCTCACTCAACGCTCAAGAAAGCGGCCGACTCACGCTCCTGCGCCAGCATGCGAGCCTCATCAACCGCCTCTCCGGCTCTTTCGTTCGCCCCATTAGGCGCAATCAACTCCACCAAGTTCCTCACCATCGGCGCAAACCACTGCAATCCAAACGCCGCGCTCCCTTCCAACAACCTCTGCATCTCCCTTTCCTTGTCTTCCTTCCGTCGTCTCTCCTTCTCCTCTGCTCGTTCGGCAGCGGCTATGAGCTGAGCAACGCACCACGCAGCGAGGGGTTCCAGCACCTTCCGGAGGTGATGGTTCTGCCACTCGACGTAGCGTTCGAGCTTTTCGACGTCGGAGGCGGTCCAGGACATGATGGTCAGAGGGAGAGGGGAAGCAACGACTGACGCGAGCGAGCGAGGGGTCCGATAGGCGAAGAGAGTGCTCCGAGAGCCCTTGAATCATTTGTCGGTGAATCGAAGGGACGGGCGAGAGCGTCATGATACATTCCTAGATAGGCATCCCGCGCCTTGTCGTCAAGCAGCTGAGCCCGAGCAGAGACAAAGCGACACGAACGAGAGACAGACGGTCGTCAAAGCCAGTTCCTCTCCCCCCCTGGCTTCTAAAGCGCTACAGCTCGACTTGAGAGCGAGAGGTGCTGAAGAGCGTGAATTAGGAAGATGAAAAGGCTCATCAAGCTAAACACGAGCTCCTTTCGCTGTAGATTGAGCCGTTGACGAGGGGGAGAGCGACTCGGTCGATCTTTCGCGGGCTGAAACTTGAGAGTGATTGAGTGGTGGCTGCATCGGAAAAGGTCGGAGACGATTCCGATGCCTCTCTGGGGCCGTGTAGGGCTCTACAGGCGTTCAGGAGGCGATTCGTGCTCGGAGGGAAGACGAGAAGCGAGTGGTAGAACGCGGAGCTCATGATCTCGAGCGCTTTCCTTCCCCCCGAGAACGTTTGAACCTAGCGATCAGAAAGTGTAGGTAAAGCCTTCCCTCGAGCGATTCAAGCGCCACCCTAAACGAGGAGCATGAATCCCTTGCAACGCCCTCAAACCTCACCTCGGCGTTCGCTCGGCGCTCTCACTCTCGCCTCCATTCTCTCTCCTCTGGCCTCTCTTCGCTCGGCTTAATGCTCACTACAGCACAAATCTACCACCCTTCTACACCCCCACCCCACTCCTCCTCCTCCTCCTCACCTCCCACCCCGCCTCGCCAGCGCCGCCTCGACAACCGCCCTCCTCCATTCCCCCCAAACGCACCTCCAATCCCTCTCCACCATCTCATCCTCCAACTTCTTCACCAACTCCCCTCGGACCACCGGCTCGGTGGGAAAGAGTTGCTGGAGGCTCTCCCAGGCTTGGTTGAAAGGGAGCGAGACCGTGGCAGTGATAGTAGGTGGAGGGAGGGGAGGCGCCGGGGGAGGAGAAGTTGGGTGAAGAAGGTGGGTGTGCGCGAGGAGGGAGGAGAGATGGAGGAAGGAGAGCTCGAGTGGTGTTGGCTGCCTCCAAGGGAGCTCGGCGGTTGGGTCTAGCGTCCTTGAAACTCGGCGACAAACCCATTCCCTCCTCGCCCCTCCGCCAAAGGCCTTCCAAACCCCCAACAACCCCCAAGCGAGTTTCCCCACTTCCATCCCGAACGCTCTTCCCTCAGACACGCCGGGCGGCAAGTGTTCCCCCGCTGCAGAGTAGAAGGGAGGGGCGAACTGCCTCCCCCTCGCCGGCTCAAGCTCGGAGAGGCCGATCCTCGCCTTCTGAGCAGCAAAGACTCGGTGATTGAGAGATAAAAGAGCCGTGTACTCTTTGTCTACGCTCTCCTGCAGTACCTCGCGCTGCCGGTTGGTGGGGAGGTCAGCGAAGGAGGGAGGGAGGCTCTCGTGCGCCGAGTAGTAGCGGGCGACGAGAGCGAGGGCTTCGAGGACGGCCTCATCGTCGACGGTGTGGGTAGCGGCGAGTCGGGCGTCGATGTAGCTGTCGAGAGCGTCACGGAGGGCGAGTTGATGGGGCGTGAGGCAGTAGCCCTGTGAGTAGTAGGGACCTCGGCGCGGGGAGGGGTGGGAGGAAAGAGCGAGGAGGGTGAGGTGGAGATGGTGGAGGTGGTGGATCGCTAGTTCGAGGCGGGGGGATGAGTGGGGAGGTAGATGGCTGCGAGCGGGAGGGGGTGAGCGGGGGAGGGAGAAGAAGAAGGGAAGGACGAGGCGCACCGAAGACGACGGCCGAGCTGCTTGGACTCCCACCACGCCCAGCCGGTAGATTCGAAGCCTTCCCATGCGCCTCCTAGTACATCTTTGAACGTCCACTTTTCCTCGCTCCGAATCCTGAGCACTGTCCTCGGCAATCAAGTGTCAGAACTTCCTCGCGACGCCAGAAAGGGGGAGAGGGACGACTCGACTCACCACAAACGCCCAACTCGAGCCACTTGATGCAAAGTAGTAGTAGCAGTCCGATCCTCTTGACCACGATAACGAAGTGAAGAACGAGGAAATGTAGCCAGGTTCCAGCGAGATGCTTCAGAACGACAGCTTGAATCGCGCGGGCAAGGGATGAGCGAAGGGGGTGGTCGTCTTGCTCCTTCTCAGAAGCGGTAGGCGAGTCGAGGACACGCATCCTGTGCACGAGCGAGCAAGCGAGCCAAGGCGAGAGCGAGCAAGGCTGTTGACCTGGCGCAGAACGCTCGCTCCTGGGCTTGCTCTGAGAGCCGAGCAACTGAATCGAAAGCCACGACACGCCATCGAAGGCTAGGGCTGGGCGAGGGGGGGGCTAATCGTCCTCACCTTAAGCCCCGATTGATCAGGGCCGGTGGGCGTCCTGGCGACTGGCGAGCGGTGGCGGTGGCGAGTTCGGCAAGGAGGGTTGAGGAGGAGGGAAGGGGAAGGAGGGTTGAGGAGGTTGAGGCGCAGGGAGGGGGTGAGAGTGCGCGAAGGACGTCGAGTAGGAGATGAGTGAGCGAGCGTTTTGAGGGGGAGGAAGGAAGGGTCGTTGAGCAGGGGTGGAAAGCTGATGCTTGAAGCGAGACCAAGCCGAGCGAGCCATTCTCGACTCCCGCCGAGCATCCTCGAGCGAAATCGTGATACCTTCGTAGCTTGGTACATACGCTACCTCGGCTCCATCGTCAATCCATTCGATTCGATTCGAAACGTCCTTGTCCTTGCTCCTCGTCTGCTCCATCACCCGCCGAGCCGACTCTGAGCGAGCTTTAAACGCGTTTCCGATCCGTCATGACACGAACGATGCATCCCGTTCCGGCGGATTCGACGAGCTGTTTATCGTGCGGCGAGGAGGAGGAGGGGGAGGGGAGAGGGCGTCAGTCACGGAGAGAGCGCCGCGCCGAAGCCGAGCGAGAAAGAACCGACCTTCTCGTGCCAACCCAATACGACGTTCCCGCTCGTTTCACCGAGGTTCTCCATAGCTTTGTAGAGGTACTTCATGAGTGTTACCTGTGTGTCAAGAGATCGAGGTCAGTTGGAGGAGAGGGAGAGGGAAGGGGAAGGCGGAAACGGACCTGCTCTTGTGGGTTGAGATCCGAGACGATGGCGGGGATGTCGGTTGATTTGGTTGAGTTGAGGATAGAGAGGATGGATTGGAGGGCGATGGCCTAGAGGGATGTAGTGGGGCGAGCGGGGGATGGTCAGCGTCGACTCGTGCTTCTGCAGCGAAGGGCGCTGTGCTGTGGTACAGCAGCAGTAGGAGCTGATCCAACAGCTGTACATCCCCAGCACCTCTGTGTAACTCACCTTTGCATCGTCCACTCCCTCTCCATACGGCGCATCGACCAAGACCTCCCCGAGCGCTCCCCTGACATCTCCCCTCTGTAGCAATCCCCTCACAGCGGTAGCTTTCCCCTGAGTATCGCTCAAGACGGTAGCAGGAGGGCGAGAGTCTGGAATGTACAAATCGGAGGGAAGGACGCGGTCCTCGTCATATTGGTCCACGTCGAGTCGGCGGAACGAGGAATCGGCCATGGTGAAGGTGTAGGTGTGTAGGTCTTGGTGGAGGTGAAGAGAAGCTGTAGCTGTAGCTGTAGCTGAGTAGAGCTGAGTGACGAGGTGACGATTTGGTGAGAAGCCAACCCCCGAACTGGGCGCTTGGACGACTTGGGCGGGCGGGCGGCAGCGAGACGGGGGTCGCCTTCCTCCAGTTGACCTCGTCTTTCGCTTCCGACTCGTTTCGAAGGACCTAAGAGTGCTAAGAATGGCCGCTCTGCACCCGGCAAAGGGACTTCGCCATCTATTGGCTAGCAGGTGAGCTTCTCACCAGCTTGAGCGAGTCGAAACCCGCGACTTTCGGACAAGAGCCGAGATGGGACGAGCTGCCGCTTGAGGAGGGCACTGGTAGCTTATGGTTGGCTCAGAGAGCTAGTCCTAAGTACCTGGTCGGCTTCTCCTTCTTGCTGCAGCTTCTCTGGACGGAGGCGAAGGAGCAGGCCGGGGACTAGCAGACGGGCAACGAGCAGCACCTCAGCTCGCTGGTAACTCCATAGCCGGATGAGGTGCCTACTTGCTGTTACTGTTGCTTCTCGGCGCTCGCCAACACTTACAGGCAAGAGCTGTACCAAGTTCCTGCTCGCCGTTGACCTTCGACAAAAAAACAACGAGCTTCGCGCTGGGTTCTGTACTCGACTACAGCTCCCAAGAACCAGCACAAGCACCCAAAACTAACCGTCTCTTCCACTGTTACAGCTCCCGACCTTCCGCCATCCCCTCTCTCCTCCTTCGCACCTCCCTCCGACCTTCCCCTTCCCCTTCCCCTTCCTCCGCACTCGCCTTCCTCGCCTCGCAACGTCACCGCGGTTTCGCATCCACCTCTCTCACCAGCGGCTGGTTCTCCTCCGACAAGCCCGCCGTCTCCAAGGTAGCAGAGGAGGCGACACCCACGTCCTGGGCCGCCGCCGCCGCCGAGGAGCCCGCTGCTCTTCCCTCGACTTCGGCTGGCCTCCCTTCGGCCACAAGCACCACTACCGCGCCCTCCTCAACAGCACCCCTCGGCGCCCCTGCTCCACCAGAAGCCCTCGCCGAAGCTCTGTCGACCGCCCCTCCCTCCCCGACCGAACCGACCTTCACCCTCCCCTCCACCGACATCTTCACCGGCACCCTCGATCTCACGGCTCTCTCCGGCTCCTGGGGCCCTCACCCAATCATGCGCCTCCAATCCATGTTCCTCAAGCTCCACGAATCCTTCCCTTTCGTCGAAACCGGGCTCGCTTGGTATCTCCTCATCCCCGCCATCACCCTCGCCCTCCGATTCGTCCTCTTTGGTTTCCAAGTCCGCGCCCAAGCCAACGCCGCTCGAATGGCCATCATTCAACCCCAAATGCTCAAAGGGATGGAGAAGCTCAAGGCTGCTAAAGCTCGTGGAGATTTCACCGGAGCTCAAGCGGCTCAGATGGAGACTCAGGCGTTGATGCAGAAGCATAACGTTAATCCTATCAGGAATTTGGCGTTCCCCCTCGCTCAGGCGACCGTGTTTATGACCATGTTCTTCGCTATTAAGGGACTCGCTGGAGCTGGGATTCCCAGCCTTGCGACGGAGGGATTGGGTTGGGTGCAGGATTTGACCAAGCCCGATCCTTATTGGGCTCTTCCCGTCGCTAGCACCGCTTTGACTTTGGCTACTCTTGAGGTGAGTCTTTTCGCTCACGACAGCGGAGGAGAGTAAGCGCTGACGATCGGACTTCCAATACACAGCTCGGCGTGGATTCAACTACTCAAGTCCAAACTTCGACTACTAAGAACATGAAAATGTTCTTCCGTATCATGCTCGTCATGGCCCTTCCTTTCATCGCCTACTTCCCCGCCGTGAGTGTCTTTCGTTCTTTCGCTCCCCCTCTCCTCCTGCCTACCTCCCTCCCCTCCTCGACCCACACTGATCCCCCTTTTCACCTCCATAGGCCCTCCTCATCTACTGGGTAACCAACAACTCGGTCTCCCTCCTCCAATCCCTCCTTCTCAAGCAACCTCTCGTCCGCTCCTTCTTCTCCATCCCGGTAATCCCCCCCAAGCCCCAACCCGGAGAGGTGGGCTACGTCCCCGAACCCTCCTTCTCCGACGCTTTCAAGAATATGCAACTCGGCATGCAGGAGAAATGGGAAGAAACTCAGCAGAAGGCTGAGGAGGAGAGAGCTAGGAAGGAGGCGTGGGAGGGCAAGAGCGGCAAGAAGGCCGAGGTTTATACGCCCAGGAGTGCGGTGACTGAGGCGGCGAGGAGGAGGAGGGTGGGGATTGATGAGCCCCGTGCGCCGAGGAGGAAGGTCGGCGAGGTGGAGAAGGTCGTCAATGAGCTCGCTGGGGAGGGGCTGTTGGAGAAGCAGTCGAGTGTGGGACCGATTACGGCCGAGCCGAGGGTGCAGGGTGGAGGAAAGGAGAGCGTTAGGGCGAGGAGGATTCAGGCGGCTAGGGAGAAGAGGTTGGCGGGAAAGAGGGAGTGAGTGGAGGGCTTCGGAGTCGAGGTGTAGAAGGGGTTAGGGAGTAGACGCCTCTTTTCTTTTGTATACTAATAAAAACAACTCGACGTCGAGTCACCACTCGTTTTTCGATCTTTCCTCTCGTTGAGCGGCGACGGAGAAGTCTCCGATTCGCAAGCTCGTCTCGGCGTTGGAGAGGCTCGTTGCTTCTCCCAAACTTTCGACGACGAACTGAAGGTACCGAGTGATTAACATCCAATACTACACTAATTGAGCCATCTCTTTCTCTCTCAACGTCGTCTCCTCAAGCTCAAGCATCAAGCCCTCAACTTCGCCCTCCTCCCCGCCTCTCCCTCCCTAAGCAAATCGCTCTCGGTGGGCTTCTCGCTCCACTCCTTTCTTCTGTGAAGTAAAGCACTCATAATCAGCGACACCTTCCTCGCTCGCGAAAGAAGCAACTCACTTAACAGGGTCCAACGCAATAAGGCAGCCTTCGATCAAATCCGCTCGATACTGCTTCCACGATACGGGTGGCGGGGAGTCGTACTTAGCGGGGATGATTACTTCGTTGACTTCTTTTTCGTCGAGAGGGCGGATGTCGGTGGGGGAGATCCAGCGGCTGCGAGGTGAGGGGGTCGTCAGCGCCGAGCGGGAGAAAGAAAGGGAGGGAGGGAAGGGAGGCGACACGCACTGGTCACCGCCGGTTGGGATGGATTTGCAGAGGTAGTAGCCTAGCTTTTGGTGGCCTTGGGTCCATTCGGGGGCGGTGAGCGGGTCGAGGATCTGTCCGGCGAGAGCGGGAGAGGGTGGCCGAGGGGATGGGAAAGCGAGGAGGGTGTGAAAGGGTGAGAAAGAAAGCAGGTCAGCGCGTTTACGAGGGAGGGAGGGGTTCCTGAGAGTACACGAAACTCACAATAGCGGGCCACCACGAGTAATTAGGAAACTTAACCATTCCCGCCTCCCCAACCTCCATCCTCTCTTCCTCACTAGGAGCCGACAGCAATTCCATCTGCTCGCTCTCCTCAACCTCATCCAGCTTCTTCGTAGCCTTCCTATGCCTCTGCGGCCTCTCGGCGCTGGCGCTCTTCTTCTCGGGCCGAGGAGGAGGGGGAGAACTGCTCGGCGTGGTCGTGGTGGTCGTTTTGCGCTTCTTGGCAGCCGGTGCCGAGGAGGTGGTGCCGTCGGAGATGGAGGGAGAGGGACGAGTGTGCGCTGCGCTGGGGGGGATGCTGACTGATTTACGGCGGAGAGGGGTAGTGATGGCGGAGGGGGAAGCGAGAGGGAGTGGGTCGGCATGCTTAAGAGGGGGCGCGGTGCCGTCGGTGATGAGGGAGCGTCTATGTAGAGATTCTGGTTAGCTACCCTTTTGAGCCAGCTATCCCGGAGCGAGTTGAGTCGAGAGCGATTCTACTCACTTGGCCGAAGAAGGAGGAGGGAGGGGAGCAGCCCACGCGAGCGCGGGTCCAGTCGAGGTTGTCGGAGAAGTACGACGAGGAGCTTCATCGGCGGGCTCGACCTTGATGATAGGCTTGACGTCCCGAGCGGCAGATATCGAAGCTTTGGAAGCGCTGTTCGAGGGGGGGTGATTAGTTCAAGCTGCTCGGCGAAGAAGCGAAAAAGCTGGAACTTACGGCTCGACTGGCAAGGTTGACTTGGGAACACTCGAGCTGTTGAAGTGTACAGCTCATTAGCTCTCGACGCTTCGATGACAGTTCGACGCTCAGCGCCGAGTCAAAACTCACGTCAAAGCAGCACGGCCCCCTCGCGAGCGTGCACGAGCCTCTACAGGTTGCGTCGCGTTCTTGACTGGTCGAGCAGCAGCAGCAGCGGAGACGATAAGTGTAGCTACATGAGTCGGGGAAGCAAGGCTGTAGAGGGATGCAACGGGGTCAGCATCTTATCCAGCGCCCGACCGAGCTCGAGTTCGAACGCCGAGGGGAGAGACCCAGCACTCACGCGGCGTCACGGAAGGCAGAGATCCAGTTGATGGCTTCGAGCCTGTCCTTATCATCCAACACAGCCATCTTGTTCGCTCCCACCCTATGCAGTAGCCTGCTGCAGCTCTGCAGTCCTCCGTTCTTGTGACGAGAAACATGATCCGGAGAGATCCCTCCCGGCCTCTGCCAGATGATACGAAGGCATCCACCTAACGTAGCCCAGCTATCCTCTGAACTCTTCTCGATGTGACCTAGGATCGAAGCGGCGGCGGGAAGCGAGCGAGACAGGGTCTGAGTCGAAGTCGGTAGAGCGGCGAGAGCGGAGTCGAGCTGCTGTAGTAGGGTGGTAATCTGCGCTTGATAGTGCTTCTGTAGGACTTGTTGCTCCTCTGTAGCCATGGTGAATCGTCAAGCGGAATCGACGAAGACGAAGTGAGGCGGAGGAAAGAGAAAGGGAGCCGAGCTCGAATTCCGAGGTCGCTTTAGACGAGGTCCGTGCACTTCCCCGCCCATTCGACTTCGTAGCGTCACTCTGAGTGTTGGCTGGAGGTAGAGCTGCCTGGTATAGTACTACGCGCTTTCAATGGCTCGAAATCCGGAGGAGAAGAAGCCGTGAAACGAGCGAGGAAGGCTAGTAGAGAGCGCCGAGCCGAAGGGGAAGCGCATTATGCTTCAGTACTCAGCCTGAGAATTCCACGAGTGGTCCACTGCAGAGCTAGGCTACTGAAGAGTTGCTCGACGAGAATGTGGAAGGAGGAAGAGCTGGGTTGAGCGGGATGCGAGTGACTTCCAACTTCAACGCGAAGCGATCGTAAAGAGGCGGAGCAGTTCACCACGATCTGTAGCTCTCCAAGGCTTGATAGCTTAGACGCGAGCTGTAGGCTAATCACACCGAGCTGGAGCTCCACCCTCACTTGCAGGAAGGATAAGAGCAGCGCCAAAACATCGCCGAGGCCAGCGGTGAAGGGTCAGAGTCGGCTCTCAAAGGCTCCATCTCGCTGGAACTCTCCGGTCGCAATAATGTGAAGCTAGTGAATCCGAATAATCACAAAGATGAAGCGCAATATCCTAGATACCCCTCGCGCTTTACGCAGAATCATCGCCGAAACTCCCTTCTACAGCTGATAGACATAAGCCACATGCTTATCTCCCAGCCTCCTTCCACCGGCCTCCACCACCTCCGCCTCCTGCTTCCCACTTTGTTCCCTAATAGCCGCCCTACGATCATTTTCCCTCGCCATGTAAATCCAGAGGTAAGCGGCGATGAGCATGCCGAGCACGGTGTAGCCGATAGCGATGATGTGAGGTGTGCGGAAGAAGTTGGCGTTCAGAGAGGGACGGTAGATTAGGACTCCGGTGACGGCACCGAAATCTCCGATCTGCGAGAGTGAAGAGGCGGGGAGGGTCAGAGATGAACGCCGAGAGAAAGGGGCGGGGAGGGGAAGGGACGAACGAAGATTTGGATGGCGGTGGAAGTGGCTCGCTTGGTTTGAGGCGAAACGTTCTCGCTTGCTGTGAATGGGTATAAGGGTCAGCAAGAGCATCGAGAGGGAGAGAGAGAGCGCCGAGAGAAGAGAAAGGCCGAACTCACGCCACGAAAGAAGTAGCGCATTGGCGGGGTAGATCCCCACGACCGTAATGAAGATTCCGGCATACCTTGCTCCAGCGGTATGAGTCGAGAGCAGTACGACGTAACCCACGAGAGCGACAGCGCCTCCGAGGATCACGTAGAGGCCACGGCGGTTCTGGACGTGCGAACCCCAGGCAAAGAGGAGGATGGCGAGGAAGGCGACGGCGTAGGGAGGGGTTGTGAGGAGTTGGGCTTGCCAAGATGCGTAACCGAGACCGGCGATGATGGTGGGGAGGAAGAGCGAGAGGGTGTCTGTTCGGCGGTGAGGGGGTTAGCGAGCTTTCGAGGGGGAGAGGGGGAAAGGAAACGCACAAAGAGGGAAAGCGAAGGCGTGGAAGAGGAGCGCGTAGGAGATGACGAGGTGATCCTTGAATGCTGCTCGAACACCGGCCCAGGAGAAGGGCTCCTTGTCGCCCGAGTCCGAGTCGGCGGTCAAGCGAGCGATGAGAATGTCCTTCTCGCGTTGGTTGAGAAACTGTGGAGGGGGTCCATTCAAGAAGAGTCGTAGCTGAGCTTGGTAGAAAACTCACCTTGGCGTCAAGAGGGTAGCCGGGAACCCAGAAGTAGGCGGTCAAACCGACGAGGACGGTGAAGATTCCTGTTGAAGGCCGAGGGTCAGGAGAGAATGAGAAAAAGGGTAACGAGACGGGTAGATACCTTCGATGATGAAGATCCAAGCCCACTGTCCGAGACCACCAGCATGGATGTGTCCGATCTGAGGAGGGGAGAGGGAGGAGCGCCGAGGGAAGGAGGGGAAGGAGAAGCAAAGCCGAGATGTCAGCTCTCTATCAACTATATCGAGAGTCAAAGAGCGACTCACGGCCCACGAAAGCACACCACCAAACGCGCCCCTTCAAAGCGTGAGGAACAGTCAGTCCTCGACCCGTCTAATCATCGCCGAGAAAAGGGGAAGTTTGAACCCACGCGAGAGCTGCACCACCAAAGAAGACAGCAACGCGCCAGTGACGTTCATTGCGCTTGTAGTACATGCTATTGGGTGATGTCGGTCAGCGGTCAGCGGTCAGGTGTCGAAGGGTCCGCAAAGGCGTGCGAATGGCGAGCGACGAGCGAGCGCCGAGATTTGAAGTTGAAGACTCACCTGATGACGAAGATGCAACCTCTGCGCTCCACACAACTCAGTCAGCTCTCCTCATCAACAAATCAAGCGATGCTCAAACTCACGGGAACAACCCCGCCTCGGCGATACCCATGAACGTCCTCGCCACCAGGAAGCCCGCTTCATCCTTCACAATTCCTTGCAAGGTGGCCACGATACCCCAAACGACGGTGAGCGTTGGGAGCCAAACTTTGGGGTTAAAGCGCTTGAGAATGAGGTTCGCGGGGACTTCGAAGAGGCAGTAGCCGACTGCTCGGAGAAGGTGGGTGGACGGTCAGCGAGCGCCGAGAGAAGGGAGGGAGGGAGGGAGATGCAATCGTACTGAAGTAGAGGGCCAAGGAGGTGTTGTACACGCTCGCGTCGGTTACGCCGATATCGGTGAGCATGCCGTAGAGCTTGGCGTTGCCGACGTTTGAGCTGGTCGGCGCGGAGGGAGAGAGGGGGAGGGGGGAGGGAGGGTTAGTGAGTGCTCAGCGGAAGGGGAGGGATCCGTAGGCAAAGGAACTTACCGATCGAGGAAAGATAAAAGGTAGAGCAGTGTAAGACCGGGGAGAAGGGCCCAATCGACTGTTCGGCGCCGCGTCAATCACCGAAGTCAGTCTTCTACAGCCTCCTCGTTCCTCAAATCAAGCTGATGGGACCACTCACTCTTCCTAACCACCGCCCTTTCCTCCTCCGCCGAAAACTGCAATGCCTTCCCCTCTCCATCAAAGGAGGAAGCCGCCGAGCCCGACAGTGGGCTCTCCTTAGTCGCAGGAAAGTCGTTCGTAGTCGTCGTCGACATGCTTTCGTATCTGGTGCGGTGGTGTTAGGCGAACGGTACGAGAGAGGAAGAAAAGCCATTCCTCGCCCGCGAGATGAGACGAGCAATCATCGCATCGCTGGCACCTTTCCCTTGCCAGAGCACGAGCTTCGACCCTTCCGATCGAAAAGGAGGTGCTTGCAAAATTGATCTTGCTGGGCTGACGTAGGGCAATCCCGCTGTTCTGGAGCTGTTTGACAGCGAACTTGTTACGCCGAAACGGAGGGAAGAGGGGAAATGGCGAAGAGGAGGAGGAGCATGTCGCCAGCGTCGAAATGCGAAACGGAGGGAGGGTCGATGGCGATTGCTGAGGGCTGGGGAGGTGGGGAGTCGTACGAGTGTGGATGATGTTGAGGGGGCCGAGGGAGCGAAGGCGAAAGCGAGGAAGGAAGAAGGGGAAGTCGAGCACCGTAGCGAGCGCCGAGCATCAATCCTCGCCCCCGACCCACGACGACAATGAGGGCTAAAACTCGATGGATGAATGACAGTACGCCCAAGCACAACTTCCCAATAAATACGCCTCTGCCATGGCCTACCAATCCGACTCGACGCTCTCCTCCCTATTCCACCCCGCCTCTGCCTCACCAGGCTCACTACTCGGTTCAAACAACGCCTCACCATCCGTCTCTTCCTCACTCTCACTCTCCTCCTCCTCCTCAGCTTGCGAATCATACTCGACCTCCACCTCCGTGCCATCCCTACACAATCTCACCCCTCCTCCCCCTCCCCCTCCTCCTCCCTCTTTACGCCTCAAATCGCGCAAAGAGCAAATCATCTTCTCCAACTCCCTCCACTCACCCTCCGTCCACTCCCAAACTGGAGTAGGCGTACTACTAATCCTCTCCCACTCCCAAGTCCTAGGATGAGTCCCCGCTCTGAGGATATCTAGTGTCCTGAGGTTCCCAAATTGACCGAGATTGGTTTTGAGCAGAGAGAGCAAAGAAGGGATGGGAAGGGAGGGAGCGTAGGATAGGTTGAGGATTGTGAGTTGCGTGGAGGTTGAGTGGGGGTGGGGGGAGAAGAGGGAGGTGAGGAGTGGGAGGGGAAGACCCGGACCGCCGAGCTCGAGTTGGCGGAGGGAGGTGAGGGGGGAGAGGAAGGTGGATAGTTGGGAGGAGGAGGTGGCGGTGGGTGGGAGGATCGGGTGAGGGAGGATTAGAACGAGTGAATCGAGAGAGTCGTGGAAGGCTGGGATCGAGTTGGCGGAGGAGGAGGAGGAAAGGTCGGAGGAGGGGTCCAAGCAAGGGAAGATAGCGAGCAACGGTTCCGACGATTCCGGCGTCTCGATGAACTCAACATCCCTAATCAACAATTTCTCCAACTTGGCTCCTCGCTTACTACCCGGTTCACCGAACAACCATATTAGCTCGCGAGAGCCGCCGAGTTCGGAGGATTGGAGTTGGACTTCGTGGAGGGAGAAGGTGGGTTCGGGGATTGAGAAGGTGGGAGAACGGGGGAAGTGAAGTCGGATACGCCAGAGGTCGAGATGGGTGAGATGGGACCAGGTCGAGAGGGAAGGGATCCAGGGGGAGATCCAGCCTTCTCCTCCTCCTCCTGCCTCCGCCGAGCCCGAGCCCGATCCCTCAGCAAACACCTGCAACTTCAACCTCCTATGCGCGACCGCGACACCCAACTTCCTCACCCCTTTCAACCCCATCAACGCTTCTTCCAACTCTTTCAACCTCTCCCCTTCCTCTTCCTCCTCCTTTTCAACCACACCCTCAACCCTAGTTCCCACCCTCATCTCCACCTCCAACTCACTCATTCTCTCACACCTCCCAAGCACCCTACTAACCCTCTGCACCACCTCCCCTTGCTCCAACCTACTCTCTGGCACCAACGCTGCCCCCGGCCCTCCAGCCTCGATATCCGCTTTCACAGGCTCTGGCGGAGTAGGCGCACGGATCCTCAAACTCCTAACACACTCGGCTACACCGGCGTGAGACTCGACAATACTCAAAAAGCGTTGATCCCGTTCTTTTGGGTCATCCAGCGTTAACCCGACTTTGGCGAATAACCTTCGACGGACGAGAGGGGTAATTGTGGGATGTAGGCCTAGGAGGGAGTGGGCGAGTGAGCGACGGAGATTGGGGGTTGAGTGGGGTTGGAGGAGGTAGGTGAGGATGTGGTCGTGTAGTTCGGGGGAGAGGCGGAGGAAGGGAGAGCTGTGGAGCGGTGGGGTGTAGTAGGGAGGCAGAGGGGTGGAGGAGGGGGTGGTGGCGGGGGCAGGGTTTAGACGCGCGGATTGGCGGGGCATGGCGAGCTGGAGGGAGGGAGGAGAGAGGTTAGCGAGAGAGCGGAAGGGAGAGGTGGGGGCGTTGAGCTGCTGAGGGCGATGTATGGGCGAGCGAGCGAGAGTTCAAGTGAGGGACAAAAACTCCCCCTTGTAACAGCCTTGTAACTCTCGTCGCCCTCTTTCTCGCCTCTGCAGCCACTGGAATGCCGCTCGAGAGCTCCATGACGCTCCTCGCTGCTTGCTCGCTTCTCCTACACGCGAGCAAAAGAGTGTTACTCACCTACAGTTGTTCAACTCAGCTCTGACCTAGTTACTACTGCGCTCGAACGCCCGGTGAGAAGCTGTAGCGACGAAGCTCAAGCGAGTCGAGAGAGAGAGAGAGAGCGAGAGGGCTCTTGTTTGGCGCCTGTTGAGCTGGTCGAGGGAGCTCGGTTCAAGTTGAAGGGAGGGTGGGAGGTGTACTAGGAGGCTGTTTGAGGTACAGAATAGACGACTTGGAGTGGCGGGCGATGAGAGGACGATGAACCGATGAGGATGAGGCGGGAGGGAGAGCTGGGTACTGTAGCTGGGTTGGGCTCTTGACGGGCGACTTGAACGCTTTCGTGATGCGGGGGCTTCGCTAAGCTTGAGGGTTAGATACAGATACAGAGAGAGAGAGAGAGAGAGAGGAATGGATTCCAAGGAAAGCTAGTATCGTACAAGACCCTAGGCTCGTCATCCTCCGCGCTGAGCTGGCTGCTCGGCGCCGCTCTCTCCTGGTTGGCTGTCAGTCGAGCTGAACCTGTACGAGATGGAAGGGAACGAAGGTCAGCTCTGTATTCCACACCTGCTCGTCCTTGCTCTGCCCGTGCTCGTCTCAGCCCAAGGTGAAATGGTTTTGGGGGGGGGGATCAGTGTTAATCTTCGTCCTAGTCTCGCAGCTCTCCCCTCGTGAGGGAAGAGCTATCCTAGTTGGATTGTTCTAGTAATTTATTAAGAAGTACAGTCTTCATCTCCCATTCACCATCTCATCTCTGCTTCTGCTGCTCTTACGCCTGGCCTGGTTGAGCAGAGCGAGCAGCAAGAGAGAGAGCGCCGAAAAGCTTCCCCTTGTGCTCGTCTTGCTCAACGGGCGCCGCCCTGGGAGGAAGAGGAAGAGAAGCTTACCTGTAGGGATGTAGCCCCCCAGCCCGAGGGTCCTGCTAGGACGAGGGAGCTGAGCCGAGGGAAGAATGAAATAGAGGGAAGGAGAGAGAGGGAAGCGAGCAAGCCAGAAAGGGGAGAGGAAAGGAGTTGTAACAACCTACAGCTTTCCCTCGGAGTTTGATCTCCTTCTGTAGCTCTATACCCCTCTGCTCTGCCTCTTCCTATCGAGCATTCTGTACTCGAATCGACTCACCTCGACGCGCTCCCATCGCATCGTCTCTCTGCTTCCTACGTCTCACTTGGTTTCTTCTGTACCTCATCAGCCTCATAACCCACCTTCGCTGCTTCTTACCAGCCTACAGCACCCCTCTCTCTCTCTTCCTCACCCTCCCTTCTCGCCTCCATCAAGCACCACTTCCCACGTTCTCCCATGTCCTCTTCCTCCTTCACCAGCAGTTCGCCTCTCGCTAACGCATCAGGAGTAGCATCTGCATCAGGGGAGAGGAAGCATAAAGATAAACAGTTTGGGTCAGTCCTCAGTGCGCTCTACTTGGCTGCAGCGGGGAGGAAGGACGCGTCGGTGTGGCGCGCTCAACCTCGCGAGTGCTGGGGAGGGAGCTGGAATGGTGTTACTGCCCTGTAGGGAAGTACTGCCGGGCAGCTTGACTGTACCCCTTCAGCTCTCGCTTGACCCAGCGAGTGAGCAGCAGGAGCGGCCAGCTCGACGTCATGCTTTCCCGTTTCCTGGCAGTATTCTGCTGGGCTGTAGCTCACCAGGATCGGAGGATAGCTCTCGATGGCTAGTAGCTGCCCTACATCCTCCGCACACCCTCTATCGCGCTTCCTCATCGCACTTCTCTTTACCCCGTCCCAACTCGGATCCTTCTGCACTTGAACAGCCCCGCTAACCTCCCTCCCCCTCCTCCTCACACAGTCCAACCCCTATCCACTCCCTCCCCACCGAAACTTTAGCACACATCTTTGCCCAACTCCCTCCTTCCTCCCTCGGCGTCGCTTCCCTCGTTTGCAAAGAATGGCACGGAGTCATTAGTGATGAAGCTAGTTGGAGGGTGAGTTTTCTTTCTCTTCTTCTTTCTTTCTATTGGATCAAATGGAGTTGCTGATGCGCTGGTGATGGTCTGCAGAGCGCCTTTGAGAATTATTACGGCCTCAGCGCCGAGGATGGGAAACTCCCCCTAGGTCGTCGATTAGAGCCCTCTTCCTGGCGAGGGGAGTACATCACTCGCGTCTCCTTACTCCAGTGCGTCCCCTCCCCCCTCGCCCCCTCCTTCCTCGCTAACACAACCCCTCCTCCGCCTCCCTCCCAGCCGCTACTCCAAATCCCGCACCCCCTCTCTAACCTACACCCCCTCCCTCGGCCCTCTCACCACCATCTCCCTCCTCCCGACCCCTCCTTCCCACCCATCCACCCTCCTCTCCCTCTCACTCCCACTCTCCACCTCCGCACTCTCCTCCCCGCACACCGGCAAGCTCGCCAAATCCCTCCAACGAGCTACACCTCTCTCCAACCTCGGGCAACCCCTCCTTCCCGCCGTACAGGCTACCAGTTACGCTGTACAGCGCGAAGGAGCGGGCGCAGCGGGAGGACGCGTGGTTTGGGGTATGAGGGATGGTGGGATTAGAGTGTCGACCTGTCCTTCTGGGATGGGGTCTCGCGGAACCCCCGGCGCAGGAGGAGGAGGGCAGGGAGAAGTTCGGATGCTCTCAGGACAGCCGCATAGGGAGGGAACGGCGGTACTGGCTCTCGCTTTCGCCGAACCCTCGCGAGGTGCTGCTTCCCCGAGAATGAGGGGCGAGTCATTCGTCTCTGTCGGTCAGGATGGGTGGGTTCATATTTGGGAACTGGATACCAGGGAGGGGAGGGCCGTCGAGTCGGTTTTGTTGGGGAGGGAGAGGGGGGAGGCGGCGAGCAGGGTTTGGAGTGGGAGGATTCCTGCGACGATGGTGACGGCGGCGGGAGGAGGACCAGGAGGGGTGAGGAGCGCAAAGGTGGTGGCGTTTGATTCGGGGTGCCCCCCCGCTCGAGGAAGGGGAGGGGAGGGGGAGGGGGAGAGGAAACCGACCGTGGCGGTGGGGATGAGTGATGGCAGCGTCGTCGTTTGGAGGGGGATTGAGGTTGGCTCTGAGGTGGAGGTGGAGGGGGAGGGGGAGGGGGAGGGAGAGGGAAGGAGGTATGAGCTATCCCCTTCTTCCGCCGAGGGGGATGGGGAGGTAGACACCCTTCGCCTGGACCCTTCGGCGGGAGGAGCACTGGGGTTATTCGCGCATAGGAAGGGAGCCAACGTTTTTGTTCGGTACCTCTTCCCTCCCACCACCACCACCACCACCACTGAGCCACAACAGCCTCAAAAGACCCTCTTCGGCCACCCCTTACCCTCGGCCGACCAACTCTCTGAACTCACAGCCTTCGCATTCGATTTCGCCGTCCCCGCCCCTCCTACCTCCCTTCTCCCCTCCTCTACCGCTGTCCCAAAATCGACCATCCGCTCGCTCACCCCTCACTCGAGGTCAACTTCTACCTCTACCACCACTTCGAACGCTTCTACTCCCTGCGATACGCCGACGGAGGAGGTTCCACCGCCGATGCTTCTTCCCTCCACGCCCAACGGGGGGGCTAGTATGACCTTTGGACATCGTAAAATAGTAGTCGGCGGGGATAAGCTCGGGCGAGTGGTTCTGTGGGATTGGGAGGCCGAGTATGAGGGTGAGGCAGGAGGGGAGGGGAGGGTCGTAGAGCCGAGACGTACGATTCGGGGAGAGGGAACGGGAGGTGGAAAAGTTACGGCGTTGGAGATTAATGAGGCGGTCGTGCTGGTGGGGAGGTGAGCTTGTCTTGCTGCTTCATCTCGCTGAAGACGCTCGGCGCGGCGCGGCGCTGACCTTCCTTCCTTCCTTCCTTCTTCCTCTCCCTCCCTCTTTCCATCCCTCCTGCCCGTCCGCTCGCTCGCGCTCGCGACTATTACAGCCTCGACGGTACCCTCCGTCTCTACTGTCCCCTCACCTCCCATCTCCTCCGCACCTTCCGTGACCGCACAGCACCTCGCCACCCCTCCCGTCTGCTCGCACAGAACTTAATCCCAGTGAACGAGGAGGATCGATGGCGTGTGGGTACTATTTGCGCAAAGGCGAGGGGTGAGGTCGTCGCTTGTGTCGGGGATAGAGTGTTGAGTTGGAGGGTTGAGGGGGAGAAGGTGGGGAAGGGGAAGGCCAAGGGGAAGGGGGTGCAGCGGTTGAGCGCGAGGAGTGAGAGGTTTAGATGTGAGTTTCGGGCTTCTCTTTCTCTTCCCTCTTTTTTTCCTTCTCTCCTGGTGCTCGGAGAACAAATGCTAACCTCGCTTGACTTCACCTCACAGCCGATTTCGACCTCCGCCAACAAGTGCTCGAATCCCTCGACTCACTCACCAGCGAGCAAACCTCCCGACTCTCCCGACTAGGTCACGAACAGCACCTAATCACCTCTTATGGCCTCCCGCCTTCGTTGGAGAATATGACCGAGGAGGAGGCGGTCGCCCTCGCGCTGATGCTCTCGAGGGAGGAGGAGAGTGGGAGTGGGAGTGGAAGATCTAGTGCGAGGCAGAGCCCCGAGTGGGAGCCTGTGCCCGAGGAGTTGCTGCTGGAGATGGACGGGTTGTCACTCGACTCGGATGGGCGAGGATCGGCGCAGGAGGGTCGCTCGTTCGGGAATCAACGTGGAGGATCAACACATGCTTTTGATGAGGAGGGCGACTACCACCCCTCACCTTCTACCTCCGCCTCCCGCTCCCTCTCCCTCTCAGTCCCCACCTCCCCAACCCTCCGCGGCTCCTCCCTCGGTCCCTCCTCCTCACACGGCACCCCCTCCCCTCGCTCCTCATCCTACACCTGGCGGCCCTCCCCCTCTCCCTCTTCCTTCGCAGGAACGACCTACGAACCCCACTCCTACGCCTCATCAGGCGGGTCGCCCAGTAATATGAAAGTTCAACTTTCGCCCAGGTTGGGTCCGACTTATGGGACTGCTGGGGCGTTGGGACAGAGAGAGGAGGTGCCGGATATGAGTGAGGAATTGTGGCCCATGGCGGGAGCTTCTAACTCGGTTTCGACGAGCCCTGCCCCCGCTGGTAGTAGCTCGGCGAGGAGGGTCGAACCTTCCCCTTCCTCTTCCCCTTCGCCCGCCGCCCTCTCTTCCGCTTCAACGCCCGCCGTGGCCTCACCTTCACCAGCACCCTCCACCCCCGCCCGCCGAGGCTGGAGCGACGTCGCGCGTTCCACCCCCTCCTCCGCCTCGCCCTCCCCCTCTCCCGCTCCTTCTTCTCCTTGGGCCTCAAGTTCCACCTCCCCCATCCCCCGTTCTTCCCTCCTTTCGGACCAACTACGTCGCACTGAAAGGGAGAGTAGGGAGGAGGAATTGAGGAGGAGGGAGGAGGAGGAAATTAAGTTTGTGATGGAGCTTTCGGCGGCGGAGGAGAGGAGTAGGAGGGAGGTTTAAGGTAGAGTTTCTGAGACATTGATTATAGGACTATAGAATGGAGTATTGACGCTGCTGAGCTTGGAGCTGCGACGGTCAGTGGAAAGCGAAAGTTGGCTCGGCGAAAAGGGGAGGAGCTCGGCCCTGCTGCTCAAAAAAAGCAGACATCCTAGCGCTTGTAGAGCAGCAAAGATCATCTCGTATCTGTACAATTGCGCGCTAGCTAAACCACCTCCATCTCTGTAGCGCTTCCTCCTCGGCTCATTTCCTCTCGCTCCGACCCCCTTCGCTCTTGCCTTCCTCCGCATCTCTCGCCTTCTCGTCTCGCTTCTCGCGCGGGCTCAAGAAAGCACACGGATGGAGCGCACTCCGTACCGACTACATGAAGCGAGGAGGCGTCATCAGAAAGCTCGCGAGAAGGAGGGGACGGAGGAAGAGCTCGAGCAAGATGAGCAGCCCCGGAGGAAGAAGGCGAGATTGAGTGAGTTGGTGGGCTATCACGTGAGGGAGGGGAGAGCTGAAGCTGATGCAGCCACTGTACTGCTCTACAGATCCCATCCCACGCCCTTCCGGGTTCAGCAACACAACGTCCCCTCCGTTCGCCGTGCTCGTTCAGCTCTTCGAACGACTCGACCGGCTTTTGAGGCTCCCTAGCAGTGGTGGAAAGTCAAAAGCTTTGGAGGATTTCTTTCAAGTGAGCTGTAATCTAGGCCGAGCTGTAGGAGAAGACAGCTGACCCTTTGCGCTTCGCAGTGGTGGCGCCCGAATGTCGGCAAGGACCTCTATCCCGTCCTTCGTCTTCTGCTACCTGACGTGAGTCATCTCAACCCTGTCTTATGTGCTCCACCCACCCGTTTAACCTCCCTCAGCTCGACACCGGACGAGGACACTACTTCGCGAAAGAGGAGCGACTCGCCAGAGCTCTGTCTCACGCGCTCATCTTGCCCGAGGCGGGAAAGGACCACAAGCGCCTGAACGAGTACAAAGTTCCATCGGATGACTCGGTGAGCTGCCTTGAGGTGCAGGAAGGGGAGAGGGTCGTGCTCACCTGCGTCTTTCGGCGATCCGTGCTTCTTTCCTTTCCCTCCTCACTCGTCGCTCGAGTAGGATGATCCCGTTGGTGACCTTTCGTAAGTCTTTGAGGGCTCAGAAGCTCACTATGAAGGGACTGAGAAGTGTAGCTAACCCGTGCTCCCTCAGAGCAACCCTCTTCGCTGTCCTCGAACCTCGGTCGACGATGCGCGCCGCCTCACACGGCAACCTGACCATCGACCAGATAAACGAGGTGCTCGACGAGTTGAGTAGGATCAGTCATGAGGGCAAAGAGGAGGCGTCGAGTCGACCGATCTAGTGAGTAGCGCTTCTAAGCCTTTCAAGTCGGCGCCGAGCTTCGCTGATCGCCGTCGTTCTTTTTTCTCCTTTCTCCCTTTTCACCTCCCTCGTACTTCTCAACGCTGCAGCAAATGTCAGGGAGATGTTCTCCATCAATGCGTGGCTGAGATGACGCCGCTGGAGATGAAGTGAGCAGCTTTCGGTGTCCAGGCTCAGCTACCTGTCGCCGAAGAAGCTAACTCTCAGCTCTGGCGCAGATGGCTTGTTCGCATAATACTCAAGGGTGAGTGCACGTTTAGCTTCAAACTGTCGTGCTCTAGGAGACGCTGAACTGACCTTGTTCTTCCTTTCTCACCCCTCGCAGATCTCAGGCTCGGCGTGGGCAAGCATTTCATCCTCAACGCGCTCCATCCCGACGCCCTCTCTTTCTACAACGTCTTCAGCAATATTCAAGCCGTCTGCGATCGACTCTGGAATCCCAATGAAGCTCTGCCCGAAGACGAGCAAGTCGTTCGTCTCGGCCAGCCTTTCAAGCCTCAGCTCGCTTACCGGAATCAGTCGAGGTGAGCGATTCTATCCCGTTCTAATGCTACTGCCTGTTTACAAAAACGTGAGAGCTGACATACTTCGTTCTCACTCACTTTGTAGCCTCCCCGACATCGTCGAAATGATGGCCACCGGTCGAGTCCCTCGTTCTGGCGCCAGCACCAAGCAGTTCATCGTCGAGGAGAAGATGGATGGATGTCGCATACAGGTGCATGTTATTAACGGGGAGTGTTTCTGGTTCACTCGGTGCGCTTTCTTCTCTCTCTTGAGGCGATTCGGAGCCTGGAGGCAATGGGGCTGACTTCTGCCGCCCACAGCAACGGCCGCGATGTGACTTCGGTCTACGCGCGACTGAGCCCTAAGCTCTTGGAACGTCTCAAAGATTGCATTTTCGAGTGAGTGCGTCTCCGACTTTGAGAATGGAGTAGGAGCTCCTTTGACCCTCCCCTCGCAGCGTGATCCTCGACGGCGAGATGCTGGTCTACAGCAAGAGCCTCGGCAAGCGACTTCCGGCTACTAATCTCGATGCTCATGAGGGTACGTTCGAGGGTCGACGAGTAGATGTTGGCGCTCGCCGCTGACCCCCTTGAGGTGAGCACAGATCCCGGCGAGTTCGACATTCGGCTCGCCGCTGCGCATTGCTTCGTTGTCTTCGACATCCTCTACATCCGCACCTCTCTCGGCACCTTCAATCTCTGCAAGAAACCGCTCTACCTTCGCAAGGAGCTCCTCGAGGTCATCTTCAAGCCGAAGCCGGATCTCGCTACCGCCGACTCGGAGCAGCTCCTTGACAACGTCTGCGAGCCGACAGTCGAGCTTCTCAGCTTCAAGCTCGTCTCCACCGTCGCTAAGCTCAAGGAAGTTTTTAGGGAGGTCGTCGAGGCGCGTGGAGAGGGACTCGTCGTCAAGAACCCCGACTCGAATTACCAGCTCGGACGGCGAGAGAAGACTTGGTGCAAGGTCAAGCCGGACTACATGGACGAGCTCGGCGAGACTATCGTGGGGTTGGTCATTGGTGAGTGTTTTTGTCGTGTACTTGACGACTCGCGATCTCACTATCGTTTCGCAGGCGCGTACTGGGGGACGGGGCGCCGAGGTGGATCTCTTTCCGCTTTCCTCGTCGGCCTACGAGACGACAGCAAGCCTCGCGTTTCAGGAGAACCGTGGTGCGTATTAAGTCGCTCTTTCCGGCCTCGCGCAAGCTCGCTTATCATGCCTCGTCCACAGCTTCCAGTCTTTCGTGAAGGTGGACTCGTGCTTCACCCTCGAAAAGCACCGAGAGATCTTGTCCGTTCGATTCCTCTTTCTCAAGAATTCGAGTGCTAATTTCGTTGTCTCCAACAGTGAGCGCACCAAGGGCAAATGGTTCGACTTTGCCAAGGCTCATCCGCCGCCTTTCTTCTCCACCATCAGCGAGTACCCCGACGTCGCTATTGGGCCGTCTGAGTGGGCTCTCATCTTTTTCTCAAAGCTTGAAACATCTTTACTGACTTCTCTCCTTCTCAGCTCCTTCCTCATCGACGTCAAGGCCGCCAGGATCAAGACGAGCGGTGCGCCGACCACTCACATCTCACGTCTCGACTCTCGCCGTCAGCAGGCCGCTGACCCCCTTGCGCCCTCGCTACAGGAAACCATCCTTCGCTACTCACCTTGGAGTTCCCCCGAGTCCGCTTCGTCTACACCCGCAAGACCTCGCCCCCCGAGCTCTTCGGCATGGCGTGCACCGTCCAAGGTGAGCCGCCCTTCTCCGCTCATCTCTACGTCGCTGACGAAACCTCCCTCCCCACAGATGTCAAGGGGATGAAGAAGCGCCGAATCAAGGTCAACGACGACATCAGCGGCGAGTTCAGGTCGCGCAAGACGGGCGGCAAGACGAACGGTGTGAGTTGGTGGAGCTTCGGCGACGGTCGTTCGCGAAAGAGGCGCTAATCTGGTTTTCTGTCCCCCAACCTTACAGCTCATCACTATCAAGAGTGAACTTTTTAAACAGCTCAAGTTCTGTGCGTTCTTGACGTTTCGAACGCTTCCCCTGGCCTTCGGCGGAGGTTCGCCGCTTGCGCTCACGCCTTTTTCGTTTCCACCATGGCCGCTAGACGTTCATACACAGCACAGTAGCCGGCATCTTGAACCCTTCCTCTCCAAAGATGCTTTGGAAACGCTCATTGAGGAGAACGGAGGCAAGATCGTTCAGAGGATCCCCGAGTCAAGCGTCTCCCGCATCGTGATCGCCTCGAAGTGGGAAGGTGAGTGTCTCCCGTCTTTTACTGCCTCGTCAGCTCTGTCGCTGACTCTGGATCTTGATCACAGGCATCTCCAACAAGCGCGGCGCCGAATCCGCCGACATCCTCCTCCCGAGCTGGGTCACCGAGTCGGTCGAGCAAGGCCGTCTTCTTCCCAAGACGAAACGGTGAGCCATTGTGAGAAGAGTGTTTTTCGTTGACGCTCTCGAGCGCCGGTCTTTACTCGCGCTGAGCGCCCGCTGACTTCTCGGTTCGCAGGTTTTTCGTTCGCGCTACTCCCACCACCGCCAACAGCGAGGAGTACAGTCGAGTCGAAGGGCAGAACAGCAACAGAATCCGTTACTCGACTCCCGATCCCCTGGATCAAGACATGATCGACGAGGACCTCTTCAGCTCGCCGAGCAGCTCGTCGACTCGCAAGTCCACCCTCTCGAGCTTCAGCAACGACGACAACTCGGAACCACCTACCGAGGACGATGATAAAGAGCTCAATCCGTATTCCGGAGACCCCGACGCCCTCTTCCGCTACGTCGTTGCCTACTTTGACCCGACCCCCATTTCCAACGCCGAGTCGAGCGGTCTCTCCTCCTCCGTCTCACACGGTGCTCGGGTGCGTTCTGATGCCGCGTGAGTGCGAGTCGGGTTTTATTCCTACCCTCTCAGTCTTACTGATCTTCTCCATCTCTCACAGTCTCCGAGAAGCTCGCAAAGGTTCGTCTCCTTGAATCTCGCCGAGACTCGGCGGCTCGGCGAGCATTTCACTGACCCTTCCCTCCTTCAGCGTTCCAGGATAGCGGCGGACGCGTATCGGTCGACCTCTACGACCCCAAGATCACTCACATCATCGTCTCCAACCGCGACGCCGACCACTCGGAGTTGACGCCTTGGAAGACCGAGTGAGCTTCTTCGTCGTATTCGGACGCTGACCTCTCACAGATCGAAACACACCTCACTCTTCCCCAAGAACGCTCGCCGTCGCAAGATGTACACGCACAAGTGGATCAACGACAGCATTCGAGCTGGCGAGCTCCTCGAAGACGGCGCCGAGGGAGGGTAAGAGGTGTGAGGTCGAGTAGGCGCATTGTATCAAGTCAGGCTTCGCAGTAGGATACAGATCCCGTAATACTTGCGTTCTGTTGTAGATGATGTGCAGATGGAAAAGGTTCGGTTTGGGTTTCGGACTCCGCTCGCGATGAGAAGGGAGTTGCGAAGGGAGAAGAGCGCTCGGCACCAGCTGTCATGCAGGGGAACTTCGAGAGTAAACTTGCAAGCCACTCTAAAGCACGTTCTTTGACGGCCTTTGACTACAGAACTCGCGAAACGGACTTAGCCGTCGTTTCGGCGCTCATCGCGGAGGCAAGCGACTTGACGACATGACCGTTGGGGTGCATCGCAGATGCAGAAGCTTTTTATGAGCATGTACGCAACCGAGCGGAGCAGCTCGGATCACGAGATCAGCTGCCTACCTAGCCCGACCGAGAGAGAGCGAAAGGGCAGTTGCTAGCGCTTGTGTTTCTTGCTCTTCAACCACATCTTTCCCTTACCAACACTTCACCAACCTCACTTCAAACACTCTCTTACAACAAGTAAGCCTCAGCTGCTCCTTCTCGCCGTCGTTTCGCTCATCTCCGTCCCCCCCCCACAGTGGCCGCCCAACACGACTCGTTCAAGAGCAGCATCGCTAGCCTCCGCACCACTCCTCTCGCTCCCGCCAAGGATCTCCTCAGCAAGGTCGAGGCTCCCATCTCTCCTCCTTCGTCCACCAAAGCCGCTTCCGTCTCGTCCTCTGAGGACGTCGACGTCAAGAACGCGGCTCCCGTCGAGGATTGGGAGGGCAACTACACCTTTGCGCCCATCAAGGAGCACCATGTGTGAGTTGTGCTGTTGCCTTCACAGAGCTCCACTAACTCCTGCTTCCCGACAGCGCTCGCGCCATGACGTCGCGCTACATGAAGGTCAGCTTTCGCCGAGCACCCTTGAGGCTGATCATTACGCTCTCGGCATTGCACTCGACTAATCTGTCTCTTTTACGCTACGACAGGACATGTACGACCACGCCGTCTCGGACGTTGTCATCGTTGGAGCTGGATCCGCTGGATTGTCCTGCGCCTACGTCCTCGCCAAGTCCCGCCCCGAGCTTCGCATCTCGATCCTCGAGGCCGGTGTCGCTCCTGGAGGAGGAGCTTGGCTCGGAGGACAGCTCATGAGTGCTAGTGCGTCTCTCGTTCCCCCTTTGAACCTCGAGAGCTCGCTAACCCTCTCGCTTCGCAGTGGTCGTCCGCAAGCCCGCCCACCTCTTCCTCGAGGAGGTCGGCGTTCCCTTCGAAGACGAGGGATCTTACGTATGTGCTTGCGCAGGAGATCAAGGGCCAAGAGGCGCCCGCACAACCCGCTCAATCTGACCCGTTCTCTCCCCACCCCCTTCCCCTCTTCCCTCTGGCTGTCTTCGCTCCTGCCTTTTCCACCGAGGGCAGGTTGTCGTCAAGCACGCCGCTCTTTTCACGAGCACCATCCTTTCGAAGGTCTTGCAGGTCCGTCTACGCTTCAGCTGGCTTCTCGGTTTTCACCCTCGGCGATCCAGAGGACGACATCGTGGCCGGTTCTTACCGCGCCAACCCAGGGACGCAGCCGCTCACTCCGTTGGAGTGCAGTCGAGCTTGGTCAGCCTTCATATGAACATGCCGGTGCAGAGTCTTGAGTCGTCGTTCTCCTCCTGCGTTGCAGAGGGGGGACGGGGCGCTTGACGACGCTGAGATTTTAGACGGCCATCTAGCGGAGTCATGTTAAAGCATGCGACGTCGAATGTTCAAAGACCTCGGTCCTAACGCCTCGGTCTCTTTCTGCTTCTTTCTTGCGGCATCAGTTCCCCAACGTCAAGCGTAACGTGTCTCTTTCGCTTCTCGGCGACGACCCGCTACTGACCTATCGCCGACCCAGTCTTCAACGCTACTGCTTGCGAGGACTTGATCACCCGCCCCGACCCTCTCGGCTCGGGACAGCTCAGGATCGCCGGTGTCGTCAGCAACTGGTGAGCTCGCACTCGAACTCCAGCCCGAACCCTCGCTGACCCTCTCTGTTCGCAGGACCTTGGTCACCCTCGCCCACGGCCTTCAGAGCTGCATGGATCCCCAGACCATCACCGCTCCCGTCGTTTGCTCCTTCGCTGGTCACGAGTGAGTCTTTCGCTTTGGCTTCGCCGAAGAACGATGCCGACCCTTTCGAAACAGCGGTCCCTTCGGCGCCTTCTCCGTCAAGCGTTTGTTGGCCACCGGTCAGGTTGAGCAGCTCGGTGGCATGCGTGGATTGAACATGCAGACCGCTGAGGACTTCATGTACGTTCACTCGCGCTCCCCTCGGCGTTGAGCAACGTCTTTTCCCTGCTCTCCCTCCCTCCGCCCTTCACTCGCTGACTTCCTTCCTCCACAGCGTCAACAACACTCGTGAGATCGTCCCCGGACTCATCACCGGTGGAATGGAGCTCTCCGAGCTCGACGGCGCCAACCGCATGGGAGCGACCTTCGGTGGAATGCTCGCCTCGGGCGCCAAGGCTGCCCGCGAGGCCCTCAGGCTCTTCGACAGCTACTCCATCGACGAGGGAGAGGTCGTCGGCTTTGCCAAGGCTCAGTAAACGCCTCTACCCCTTCCTCACCGAGTCGACCGGAAGTCGGCCTCAAAGCCTGAAACGTTGTGCCCTTCTCTTTTCCTCGTATATGAGTAGCTTGAATACTTTTGATATGCGATTCAACTCGTCATACACTTCATCAGCTTGCGAGAAACCGAGAGGGAGAACAAGGCGAGAGCGAGTCGAGAGTTTGACCCAGTCGCGAGTCGATTTCGCAACGCTCGCTACTCCACCAAGAGTCGTACACGGAAACGCTATGCATGGCAGCTCGAAAACACATCACAATCTGTCCCTCGCCGCATCTAGATATCGTCACCCTGAGCCTGCAAAAAGTGAAATGCAAAGTCAGTGACCGATTTGAGCGAAACGAGAGCGAAGGCCAAAAACTCACCGCCTTCTCCAAAGTAGCCCTCTTGGCGTCCCTCAGCTTCCTCTGCAATCGCAAGTATCCACCAAGAGGAGTCTTATCGACCTCCTCGCCCTGCAAGAACCTATCGACCTTATCCCTCGTACTCGGCGCAAACTCAATCTTCTCCCTCCTCTCCTCGATCCATCGAGCGTTCGACTCGAGCTTCTCCACCAACACCTTGATCTGCGCACCAAGCTTGGCTTGACCAGTCTTCTTGCTGTGACGCTTGAGAGCGACAACGGCGGGAAGGACCAACTCGGGGAAAGCGATGGAAGTGGCCATAGCGCCGTAGTACTCGGTGACGAGGTGAACGAGCTCCTCGGCGAGTCCCTCCGCGTAAACGCGGGTCTTGAGGTAGGAAGTGGGACACTTGAGGTAGAATTCCATGTCGAGGGGCTTGAGAGTGGAAGGCTTGGTGCGCTTGGTGAGGTCGGGCGAGTCGAGGATTTCGAAGAGGGAGGAGGAGAGGGGGATGTAGGTGCCGGTGCGCTGGACAATGCGGAGGAGAGCGCGGATGAGGTGGAAGCGCAGGGGGTAGTAGCGGGAGGTGGGAACGAGGCTGTTGGGAGGCAAGAGGTCAGCGAGATGCTCGGGATCTTGTGAAGGGAAGGGAAGCTCACCGAATGGCACCAAGGGCGACCTGGATGAGAGGGTAGAGAAGCTGCTGCAGCGGGCTCTCGCCATGCTGAGCGACACGCTCCTTCTCGCACGAAGCCGAGAGAACGAGTGACCAGAAGTCGACAGCGTGAACGAATTGCCAGTTGTAGACCGACTTGAAGGCGTCCTGTAGACCGAAATGCAAGAGTCAGCTTCGTTCCCTTCGTCTCGGGCGATCGTCCCAACTCACCTTCGAACCCTCCTTAACTCCCTTCCTCAACAGAATCGCCAGCATGCGAATGTAGCCGAAAGTGAGCTGGTAGGCCATCTCGCCCTCCTGCTTGCCAGGAAGAAGGAAGAGCTCGGAAGCCGAGTTCTTCATGAGGGTGAGGGAAGGGAGGGTGTAAACCGAGGTCTGACGGGAGGAGGCGAGGAGGGTGGCGTAGACTCCCTGGTGAATGCAAAGGGAAGGAGAAAAGGTCAGGATGAGATCAAAGAGGAGGGAAAAGAGAGAGAGCGCACCTTGAGCACCGACTCGCGGAGACTGTGGTCCGAGGCGACGGCGAGCTTGCGGAGGGCGAGGAAAGCGGCGACGCGAACCTCATCCGAAGCAGACTCGTAGAGACCGAGAAGCATCTGTGAAGCGAAAGGAGGGTGTGAGCGATGAGCTGATCTCTCGAGCGCAAAGTCTCGCTCGCTCCCCCCGAAGAGAAGTTAGATCCTACTACTCACCTTGACCCATCCCCTGGCGACCTTCCTGTTTCCAACAACCCACGGCACGAGCTTGGCCGACTCGGTGACTGCGAGCGCAGGGATACCCGAGTCGGAGGCGACGGTTTGCAGAAGAGCTTGGAGGGAGACGAAGTAGGACTTGATGAGACGTTGGGCGGTCGAGTAGGCCTTGGAGTTGGTGGAGAGCTTGCTGTGGGTGGTGATAGTGAGGCAGGGAGCGGTAGAGGCGAGGGGAGGCGGGGCGACGAGTGAGGGGATAGCAGAGATGGCGAGGACGAGCGAGAGGGGAGAGGAAGACGGGATCGTCAGAGAAGGCCAGGAAGAGTGTAGAAAGGAAAACACGAGACGTACTACTTTCCGTTGACCTCCTTGTAGGCGCAGTGCTGAGCGAGGACGACGGGGGTGTACTTGAGCGAAGTGACGATGAGCTTGTTGAAGACTGTTGAAGGCGGCGAATACAGCACAAAGGTCAGCGATGAGACTTCACGAGGTAGGGGATGAACTCGAAGACACACCAGCAGGACTCTGAATCTCCCATCGCTCGCCGACCTCCTCGGCGGTGGCAGAGCCGGTCGAAGCAGCCGAACGGAAGGCGAGGAGAAGCTTGCGAAGAGCGCGAAGGGAGCGCTTCTGTAGTACGTGAAATCGGAGGGAAATCAGGAGAGAAGTCAGCTCGGAGCGAACGGAGCAAGCGAGAGAGGAAGCGAGAACTCACCTCGAGGATGCTCTTCTGCCATCCCTTCAAGACCTCCTTGGTCAAAATGGGCACCTTTTTAGCCTTAACCTCCTTCTCCTTGCCCTTGCCCTTCTTCTTAGCTCCCTCATCCTCACTGTCCTCATCCTCACTCTCATCCTCCTCGCTCTCCTCCTCCTCGGCCTCTCCTCCCTCGCCGTCAAAGTCGAGAAGCTCGGCATCGTTCTCCTGAAGGTACTTGAAGAACTCGGGATCCTTCTCGGCGAGAGCCTTGAGGTCCGCAACGTGCTGGGCGTCGTCGAGCTCGTCGTCCGAACCGAGCCCCGAGAGGTCGTCGTCCTCGAGGTCGGAGCCTTCCTCCTGCGAGCCGGGAAATTGAATGGAGGAGTCAGTGATGTGGTACATAGACGGTTAGGGCGCGGCTGAGCGAGTTGATGCGGCAGCAGATGCTGAGCGAGAAGCGCGCAACGACGAAGCCTCGTCGCGCAAGGTGCTGGAGATGTAACACCTCGAGAGCGCCGATCAAAGCACTCCAAAGATCTTCTAGCTCCTACTACCGTCCTACGACTGCTCAAGAAGCAGCCGACGATCTACCTCGACCGACTAGCAACCTCGACGCAAAACGCTGAAGCTGCTCGACGGAAGCAGGCTGCCCAGCTGCCGTCTTGCAGGTAGCGCGGTACAGGGCTCGAGCTCTAATACAAGCTGCCGACCCTGCTCCATCGCACTCCCCTTCCCTAGAAAGAGCGAAGAACTCACCTCATCGACTCCCTCTCCTCCGAGAACGGCATCAACGTCCATCTCCTCGTCGCTCTCTTCGTCGTCGCTGTTCTTCTTGACGGGTCCTTCCTCGTCGCTTTCCTCTACAGAATCCGTCGGCTTGGGTCCGTGGCCCTTGTTGCGCTGCACTTGGCGTCCCTTCACCTTTTGCTTGAACGCTCGCACTTCATGCCGCTTCTTGATCTGGCCCTCTAGCAAACCCTTCTTGAGGAAGGCTTTCGTCTGTTTGGCTTTGCTGATCTTTCCCATCTCGTACGGTCGAGGTGCAGAAGACGAGGTGAGAGGTGGAAGCAAGACCGGGGTTTGCGTCTCGACGCTCGAAGTTGAGCAAAAAGCTGCGAAGGCGAGGCGACAAGGTCAGCTTCGCCCGCTGGTGTGTGTGAGCTGTAGAGCAGTCTAAAAGCTAACAGGAGAAGCTACAGTATCCCTCCCGAGCTCCTCTTACACCTCCTAGGATCCGTCGCTGCTCAAGAGCCTTCGCCAACCACGCCGAAGCGCGAAGGCTGGATCCTCGCTCTTGCCAGCGCCATAAAACGCCCTAGAGGCTCAGTTGAGTAACTGAAGCTGCTCCGAGTCTCGCGAGGGTGTACTAGCGAACGAGCCATGGCCTGTGAAGTCAGCGCCGAAGCTCGAACGAACGCCGAACAGAAAGGCAGGGGCAAGAAGGGCTTTGCACGGGAAGGACGGCGGATTACACTTGAGCAGTGGCAGCCGACCTTCCTCCTAACTCAGACTTGAACCAATTCCGAGCCCTCACTCAGACGCGGCAGAGGTCAGGAGGAGCAGGCTCAGCGCCGAGCTGTTTTCTCCAGCTTGTCGAGAGCACGTTGGCAAATCGCCGCAGACCCTGAGGGCGTGTAATGCTGAGATATCGCCTAACTCGCGATTAACGGCTCTTCGCTGCCCCTCGTGGAGCAACGAGCAAGCCGCAGCGAGTATCGCCGAATCTCTTTCTCTTCCGTCCTTAGCGACGTCTGAAGGACTTTGAGGGCGAAGACGTGCGAGCACGAGTAGGACCTACCTGCTAGGATGCTGACTGACACCCCTGCAACGTAGCTCTGCCGCCGAAGGTCCTTGCCGACTACTCGTCCTCTCCCTGCTGACGAGCTGATGCTTCTGCAGCATATATCTCGACCCCTTGGGTGTGTGTAGCTCTTTAGACACCCTCCAACCGCTTGATGAAGCCGGGAAATCCTGCAAGAAGGGCGCAATCGAGCCTCCCCTCGCGCCCTCCTCGTTCGAACTTCGAGAGCGCCAGCCCTCGCGCTGAAGACTCACCTGAATAAGCTGCAGAGATCACCTGGGGGAGTTTGAGAAAACCTTGAAGTCCACCAGCGCCTCTGTAGCCTCTTGGGTGAGCAGAAAAAGCAGAGCAGAAGCGAAACCAGCGACGAGCGAGAGGAAAGAGATGAAGTGCCCGACTCGAGTTCGCCTCCTTCACTTCGCCCTGTCGCTTCTCATTCACTTCGTACCTTCTCGACGGACGATGGACACCAAACAGCAAGTAGAAATCTGGCTCGACACCTTCACCCTCGCTCTTCGACCTCTCGCAGCCCTCCCCGAGCAGCAGGCTCGGAAACACGATCCATTTTGCTCTCAACTCGCCGCGCTTCTGCTCGAGGAGGAGGTCAGCTTCGAGGAGGCGAGCGATGCGATTGAGAAGGTGCTGGGAGTGAAAGAGGATGAGGATTTGCGCTTGGGAGGGAAGTTGGGTGCTGCTTTGCTCGTGCGAGTCGTCCGCCAGTTGCTCGCGAGGGGAGAGCTGGAGGATGGCGCGAGGTTGGATGTGTGTTTGAGATGGGTATCGAGGGTACAGAGGAGGGTAAATCAAGTGTGAGTGTTCGTTTTTGAGCAAAGAAGCTGAAGGGCTTTCAAAGGGAGCGCCGAGCGGACGCTTCTTTCGCTGAGCAGACGATTGAGGGAAGCTACGCCTTCACCAGAAGAGGAGACCAAGCGCGATGTTAGTCAGTCGTAAGTCGCTTGACGTCTTGGGTTTCCTCAAGAGCGTTGCCTTGACCTTACCTCCCTTTCGCAACAGAATCGACCGCTTTCCGGCTCCTCGCACCCCTTCTCAAGCCACGCCACGCTCCCCTTCCTCTTCGCCTACCAAACGACCTCTAACCGATCATCGTGGATTCCCCGTCACCAAGCGTAGGAGGCAAGGATCGACCGCTACCACCACATCGCCCTCACCCTTGTTACCGCCGAGCTCGGACGAGGGCTTCAACATCGGCGACATGGTCCTGGCGAGATATCCAGGCTACGATGATTGGCCTGCACTCGTACGCGAACGGTCTTCTACGCGACTCGATGAGTAGCAAGCTGAAATGTCGCCGGTCACAGCTCATGAACGGCGCTCGCGCTCCCTCGGCGACCGAGGGCCTTCGCACTTCATCGAGTCTCCTCGCCGCCTGCCCGCCATGCACGGACGAGTGGTGAGTGACGGAGCCCTCCTTTCAGATCTCCTCCTTTCAACCTCGCTCACTCCCTTCCTCGCTCTACAGGTGGTGGCTCGAGCCGTCCACGCTTGCTCCCCTTCCTCCCGAGCGAGCCAAAGCTCTTCTCGCCAAGGGAGCTCACCCGCTCGTCGATGCTGATACCCGCATGCTCTGGGAGGGGAGGAAGGTCTGGAGATCGCCATCAGTCGGAGCGAGAGGAAGAGGTGGAAGGAGAAGGCTGAAGTTGAGTTGAAGAGGGTTTTGAAGGAGGAGACCTACGCCGCGTTGAAAGAGGGGGACGACGATGATGATTGAGGGTCGTTTTGGGATTTGGTTAGCTGTAGAACTATTGCTCTTGGCTCCCGAGGGATGCGCAATTTGCTAGGCGACGAGACGATTAGCTGGGACTTCGATCATCAATTGCGCTGTAATGAACTAACCTAGGCGACGAGACGATTAGCTGGGACTTCGATGAAGAAGAGAAGTCCCATCGTTCGCGCCCAAGTCTACAGACAAAGGTTCTAGGTCTAGCCCCCTCCTCCGAGGTCCCTTCCTCTCCTCCGAGTCCTCCGTATCCTCGCCCCCCCTCAATCCTACGTCCCGTTCCCTTCTCCCTTACAGCATCAATCTCGTGCACTCGCGATCGCCCCTCCTTGCCTCCTCAACCCAACAAGGGAGCCCTTCGAGTCCGTCGACCGTCGAGAGCTCTCGGCGAGGTCGACCGGAGCGAAAGAATAGCGAAGCATGATTCTATTATTCCTTATGCACGATGCTACAATCTAACCGAGTCCCATGAATCTTTAAGAACAATCTAAGCCTCCTTATCCTCTGCCACACCACCCTCCTCGACCTTTGGCTGCCGAATCCGATGTCCGACCTTGCCGATGCCGTGCAGGAAAGCCATGGCGATGATGAGTGCTCCGAACGCGAACCCACTACATCCAAAAAAAGCGCCACGAAGGCCGCTCTGAGTGGCATAAGGCGACGCCGCTTGATTGGCATCGTACACGCCTCCCTCGGCTTCCACCTTGGCTTGAGTTACCCGAGCTTGAATGATGGTGTTGATGGCGAGGCCGAATGACGTGCCGATCATCGTCATGCAATTGAAGAGACCGCCGGCGAGAGCTTGCTCCCCCGGTCCTGCTAGCTTGCTGACGTACATGATTCCCGTGGCGAAGATGAAGTCGGCGCCGAACACGGATCTGCGTTGGTGACGGAGTTGTTGGACGGATGGGAGAGCGATCGTTGGAAGAAGAGGAGGAGTAGGGGAAAGGGAAATGATCAGCGAGGGTTGTTCGAGGAGAGAGCGGCGGGGGGAGGGGGAGACGACTTGAGCAGGAGGAAGCGAAGAGTGGAAGGGCTGAGAGCAAAGTCAAAGCAAGTAGTACTCACAAAATCATGGCGGGGAACTGCCACTGCCAATATGGGTCGGCGTTATCCTGCAGCGCAAACAGCAGCGGCGCCAATCCCGTTCCGAGAGCGCCGAGAGCGATCATGTATTGAGCTGGGACGCGCGAAGCCATGATGGCGACGATGACCTGTGGGAGAGAACGATGGTGAGCGAGAGTCGAGGAATAGGGAGAGAAATAACAAACGTTGAGGATTAGGCCGGTGACGGGCGAGGGGAGGAAGCGGACGGTGGCGAGGACGGGGGAGAGGCCTTGGAAGTCTTGATACCAGAGGGTGCAGAAGAACATGAACCTGGAAGTTTAAAGCACCGTCAGCTCTGGTCGCTTCTCGCGCTTTCTCTCGACGCTCCCTCCCCTCGGCGAAAGCACTCACGAAGCGAAAGCACTCCAACCCAACGCGCCAATGATCTGAACGACAAAGAAGCGGCCCTTGAACCACAAACTCGTCTTCATCAAGGGTGCTCGATCCGTCTTGTACTCGAGATGACGCTCCCAAAACCAGAAGGCGACGAGGAGAAGGATGCCGATGCAGAAAAGAGGAGCGATGTAGGGAGTGCGCCACTGTGGATGTCGAAGACGAAGGTTTTAAAATGGATCATCGCGGTACAAAGTCCAGAAAACGCTGCACTCACCCCCTTGACCTGCCCCGAGCCATCGGCTAAAGTGAACGTGACGAGCGTCAAACCCGCGGTGATGAGGAAGCCTCCCAGCCAGTCAACGGTCAACGAGGTGTTGCGCTGCTTGTCGGCGGGAACGAAGATGAAGGCGCCAATCATGACGAGAGCGGCGAGCCCGGCCGAAACGTGAAAGACGGCGCGCCAGCCGATGGGGGCGTACTGCGTGAGGCTGTAAGAGTGGAATGGAGGTCAGCGACGGGAAGGAGGGATGGAGAGAGTTGGAAAGCTTACACTCCACCGAGAACGGCTCCGATGGAACCGCCGAGGGGAGCGCCGGCGCTGAACGTAGCGAAAGCGGTAGACTTGGCCTGCGAAGGCGGGAACGAGCTGCCGAGGATTCCGAGTGCCGAGGGCTGTTTGTCAGTCGAGGAAGATTATGAGTCAGTACGGAGATCGACGAGCGAACAGCGAGCGAGAAAGCACCGACTCACGATAGCGGCTCCCATCCCAGCGCCTTGCATCGCCCTGAATATGTCGATCGAGATCTCGTTGGGTGCTACTCCTACAGCGATAGACCAGACGAGCATCCATCCCATGCCGGCGAGGAAGACTCTGCGAATTTGAACGAGGTTAGCGAGTTCGGCGAAAGTGATCGGCTCCGGAAGGTGAAAGAGGACGAACGTCTTGTGCCCGTAGATGTCGGCTAGACGTCCAAAGAGTAGCAGTAATGCACCGAATGCTAGAGAATAGGCAGAAGCGAGCCTGTTGAGAAGTGGGGCACGTCGGCGGAGTTGAGTTAGCGAGAAGGTCGCGCTTTCGCTCGAGCAGCTGGACGTACCACTGCAGGTTGGTGGTGAGGATGTTGAGATCACGTCCAATGTGCTCGAGTGCCAGTGTCGTTGCTTGGGTTTGCATGATCTGTAGCGAGCCGCGGGTTAGCCTTCCCATTTCTCATCCGCGATCAACGGGCGGAGGATCGCATTGGTGAAGCTACGTACATTAAGCATCATGCTCAACGTGAGCGTTAGGGTGAGCATGATCTGAGTTGTAACCGAGAGATCCGGGTAGACGTGCTGGTCCTCCTCCGCCGCTGCTGCTGAGGGAGCGAGTCCTGCGTCTGCTGACTCTTCCTGCTTGCTCTCATGCGAAGATCCATCTGGTACAGCCATCGAGCTGGGCGCCATCGAAAGATTCTGCTGCTTCTGCTGCTGGACGTCACGACTCGAGATCAAAGACGAGGAAAGAGCGAAAGGGAAAGAGCGACGAACGCGCCGCTCGAGATGCTTCGAGCCAGTGCGGCGTTTTGTAAGAAGGCTGGGCATTATAGTAATCCACAGCCAGCCTTTGTCAGCTGTAGGGAGCGGCGGAAACGGGCTTCCTTCGAGCTTGAGGAGCAGAAAGTCCCTTTCCCCCTTTTCGCCGGCGCCGAGCGAGCCTCCGCGCGCCTTGAGCAGCTCGATCATGCCATCCAACGCACTGCCATGGCACAGCCTAAAATGTACCGACCAAAAAACGATCTATCTATTGTCCCCATCACCCGCCGTCGCTACCTCTCCCCGCTCGGTGATCTCGCCGAGCTACCTCTACTCGTGTTGGCGCTCGCGTTGCCCGCGCCGAACGCTAGCACCGGCGTCACGCTCCCTTCTCGCCCACCACTCACTCCCGGACTGCTTGCTGCACTTCCTGCCCCGCTAGGCGATCCAGTAGCCGAGCTGGCGGCGAGGAGCTGAGGTAGGGAGCCGGAGGATCGTGGTCGCGCGCCGTGTGTTCGGGGTGCAGGGGTGGCTGAAACGGAAGTGAGGGAGAGATCGAGAGTGGAGGTGGTGGTGGAGGGATCTTCGTCGTCGTAGCGCTTGTTGGAGGAGGAAGGCGGTGGTGCCGACGAGACGAGCGAGGAGAGGATGTCCTGTGAGGTCGAAGAGGGTCAGTCGTCGTTTCTAGTCGAGCAGAAAGGTAAAGAAAGAAGAGGGAGACGATGGACGACGCACCGAGAACGAAGGGTTAACCTCGCGATGCCCTCTCCCACCTCCGCCGAGGTAAGGACTATTCGGCGCGCTCCCCACTCGATCCTCTCCATCAAAGCCCTCCTCGCCCGTCTTATCCACCGCAAAGCTACTCCTCTTGGCCCTCAACATAGCCTTCTTACTCGCTTGCCTCCGACTCGCTGTCGCATTCGAGAAGACGGGCAAGAGGTATCGCTCGTCCAAGACGGTGAACCACTGCCCATCCCTCCAAACGCGAGTCAAATCGCCCTCCTTGTCGCCGGGAACGTCGACGCCGACGGTGGGGAGGACATCGGGATCCGAGTCGTCGGAAGAGTTGGAGTGGTCGCTCGTCGGTGCGGAAGCGGCGCGGAAGGAATTGAGAGGATGTTGCTGCTGCTGGATGCGAGGGATGGAGGAAGTGGAGTGGATGCGATCCCGGTAGGGCGAGTCGCCGCTCGAGACCGTCAACCCATTTCCATCGCGGTCGCGGAGGTCGAATCCTCCTCCTGGTCGGTTGCCGAGGGGGTAGCTCCTCCGCTTGCTGTGTCGATGGCGACCCTCCAAATCGTTCTCCAGTCCTCCTGCCAACGAGTAGCCTCCTCCACCCTCCTCATCCGAGCTCTCATCATCGTCCTCCTCCACTCCCGTCCGAATCCCCAAGATCTCAATCATCCTCCCAATCGTTCCTCCAAAGACCACCACCGTCAACACGACCGAAACGAGCACCGTCGTCCTCAACGCAACAGCGTTATCTCCCTTCATTCCCTCGGCGAGAGCGACTCCGACGGCTCCTCGCAGACCAGCCCAGAAGAGCATCATTTGGTAGGAATGAGGGAGCTCATCCGAGCGGGCGCCGCGAGCCTTGTAGAAGACGTTGATGGCCTTGGAGATGGGGAAGACGGCGCAGTAGCGAGCGATGCAGACGGCGAACTGTTGAGGAGTAGAAGGTCAGTCTTCGCTTTCGCATCTTCGAGCTAGAGGATGGAAGAAGGAACGAACAGCGGTGACGAGGATGAACATGGGCTTGTAGACGAGCTGAGTCTGGGTGAAGAGACTCAATCCGAGGTAGATGAAGATGAAGTTCTCGCTCAGTTGAGCGAGCGAGCCAAACATGTAGCGACTGGTCCGTTGCGTCCGATGCGACATGTTGTGGTAGGCGTAGTGCTTGAGCGTGATGCCGCAGAAGAGGAGCGAGACGATTCCTGTTCATGCGGAGAGGGAGTCAGTGCCAAGGGGAGAGGTAAAGCGAGGGAGAGGTAAAGCGAGGGAGAGGTAAAGCGAGGGAGAGGTAAAGCGAGGGAGAACTCACCACTCATGGTTAGCGCGTTGGAGAAGAAGTAACTCGTGTAGGCGATGAGGAAGACGAGACAGCTCTCGATCTCGGTGTATCGACCTGTCGACGTCCCATCTCGGTCAGCTCAGCTTCCCGCCCACCAACGAACGCCGAACGCGACTCACCCAACTCCGAGTGCTTCAACATCAGACTGCAGCTCAACCCAAAGATGACTCCCAACGCCATCGAAACGCAGAAGGTGAGGAGGAAAATGCCGACTCCGTGGAAGAAGGAGAGGACGTGGATCTTTTCGCCGTGGAATTGAGAGAGGGTCCTGTGAGAGGTGGGAGCGAGGAGGAAGTCGTGATTCAGAGGTCAGCAGCCTCTCCTCTCCATTCCCGAAGAGCGATGACTCACTCAAACATGACGATAGCGACGGCATCGTTGAGGATGCTCTCTCCAAAGATGACAGAGTAGAGCTTGGGATCGACATGTAGAGCGTTGAAGATGGCGAGGATGGTAACGGGATCGGTAGCGGAGAGGGTAGAGCCGAAGAGTAGGCACTCGATGATGGTGAGGGAGAGGCCTTCGAGCCCGAGGAGCGAGTAGACGAAGACGATTACTCTGTGAGAGAAGAGGCGGTCAGCTCGAGCTCTTCAATTTGCAGTCAAGCGCGAAGCGAGACTGGTTCTTACCCCAGTACGACGGCCGAGATGAAAGTACCAGCGAAGGCGAACGTGAGGATGACGCCAAAATTGCGAAAGAAGTTCTCCTGTTGAAGCGTAAGAGGGGAGGTCAGTATTCATCCTACTCGTTGAAGCTCGTTCCCGCCTTCTTTTCCCTCCCTGATTTGGCGCAGACCGCTATGATCTCAAGGCGAACTCACCTGCTTCAACTGATAGCCTGAGTTCAAAATGATCGGCGGCAGCAGCACGTTCAACAGGATCGTGCTCTTGAACGAGATCATATCCTGCACGACGTTTCCAGGCGCGAGCCGGACTAGCAGGCCGACGCACATCCCTGTTGGAGAGGGAGAGGGTCAGCGAGATGGGGAAGCGAGAGGGAAGACGAAGGACGAACCGGCGAACAAAGCGACGATCGTTTCATGGATACTCCGGATCCGTCGGATCTTGAGGTAGTATGAGACCCAGAAGGAGAGGATGAGGAGGAGGAGGACCTGTTGCGCGAGGGAAGAAGGAGAGGGCAGGTTAGCTAAAGGCTCGGATCGCAAGGTGTTCTGCGATAGACGAGGAGGAGCAAGCGGCGACGAGCCGTTCCGATCACGCAAGGACCCTGCCGCCCGAAGGCGAAAAGGCTACTTGCAAATGAAGCGAGGATGGTCGCCGAGCCTCGATCGTCCTCGGTCGTCTTGAAAGTCAGAAGGAGACGACACGACGATAGAGAAGACCGCAGCAGTCAAAGAACATCGAAGTAGTGTCAGAGCCACCGCTGCGCGAGCGACTGCCGAGCTCTCCCCCAGCCCCATCTCAGCAAGCGGCGGCGTCAGCCGCCGTCTCTCCCCAAATAGGTAGACCGCGCCAGCGAGCGAGACGGGGCAAGTTGCACAACGCTCGAGTCAGTCCGTCTAACTGACGAGCTGACTAGGGCGCATACCGCGACACCGGCTCAAACTTTGGGAGCTCCGACGATTCGGCAGAGGGTGGAAAGGAAAGCAAGGAGCGCAGACGCGAAAAGGCTCGCTCAAGCGCCGATGCAGCGCATCCTCGAGGTGTACAGCACCAGCGCAAGCCCGTCTCGCCCCTGCTCGTTCCGTCTCCTTCCCGTTCCCTCCTCAAGAAAGAAGGGAGAGCGCTGAGCCCCCGCCATCACGATCGCGCCGTTCGAGCAGCAGGGACCACCGGGCCACCATCAGCGAGACGGCACCAGAGCTCAAGGCTCTACCGCTGCCTCGCAGAGCCCGCGAGTCCCTACCCCCCTCTCGAAAGAAGCAAGATCGACCGAGCCGAGCTCCGAGCAACGCGAGAAGGTCCTTCAAGGCGCTATGGGAGCGCCCTAGCGTATCCATCAACTCATGGAATAGCTACGACGCAAAGCCTGTCGTCGACCTTCTGCTCCCCTCCAAGCTCGGACACCGCGAAAGAGGCGATGAGGAAAGCGAGTTGGGACGGGAAGGAGTGGCGCAAACATAGCACTGTTGTATCGCGTCGGCCTTGAAGCAACACACTAGCGCAAGTCGACCAATCCCTGCCCTGCCCCTTCCCCATCGCCTCCACAGGAGGAACTGGGGAGGGCCGAATTCCTCGCCCGAAGCAGGACAAGCCACGCCGGCGAAGGGCTTCGTGGAGACCTCAGCGAGACAGTAAAAAAAATTATTCACTCCACTGCGAGCATCGCAGATCGGTCGCCAGTCCTCCCTCGCACTTCTCCTTGCGCGATGCGAAGCCCAGTCGCCGCCCGCAAGGTTGAGGAAACGAGCAGACCGAAGAGCTAATGCTCCCTCGATCCATCAGACTAATGGACCGATGCGAGTGCAGGTCGACCGCCGCCCCGTTTCCCGCCTCCGAGATAGCCTTGCCAAGATGACGGAGGGAAAGCAGTGTAAAGAGCACGAAGCGCCCGAGAAGCACCCCTTCCACAGATGCACCTCTCGAGCGCAGACCCAGCTTCTGCCTCCCTGCCTACTGCTCACCCCGCTGTGTCAAAACGGAGTCCCGAGGGAGCGCCGAAGCCCCGCTGGCTCGGAGCTGCAAGGCGAGAGGGGCAAAAAGGAACAGTACGAGCGCAAGCGAAATGAGCTCTACGCTAATCCAACTTCGCGCACGGCTCCCCCACCTTCCCTGTTGCTCCTCGTGAAGGCGCGCCGAGCTCGGCGTTCACCCTTCGACGAACTCCGAGCGAACAAAAATGAGCGTCATCGTGCCCAACGAGCAACGAGAGAGTACATCCTTAGATGCACCATCTCGTCGCAGAGCCGTGTTGTCCGTCCCGCTGCATCTTTACTCAGGAGAGATCCAGCTCAGCGCCGAGTCGAGCGCCGAGCGAGAAGCCTCGCGTCCCGAGGGCGAAGCTACATGCTCGTTAAAGCACCAGAAAGCGCATCCTGGGCAGGATTCACCTTCCCAGTGCAAGCCGAGCCTTCCCCCGCCCTCGTCCTCGCGAGCGGTCTTCAAAGCCGCTACTGAACAGGCGACCGCAAGACAGAGAGGAGGAGTGGGAGCGCCCGACGCATTACACAATCAAGCCGTTCGACCTGCTTGTGCAGCGCCATCCTCCCTCTGCTTCTTCTGAACCTTGCGCGAGCGAAGCCCACTAAGCACTCCCGACGGGGCGCGAGGAGCCTCTCCAGCGTCAAAGCAGCCAATCCGTCGGATCGACTGTAGCAACGCACGCCTCCTGCTTCCCTCGCCGCTCCCGTCTCCATCTAGGCGAGAGCCAGCCAAATGCGCTTGCTGCGCCGTGCGCGTCAACGGTCGTTTGGGCGCTCGAAGGTGTGTAACCCAGTAGGGAGCAGAAAGAGGTGCTCACTAGCACACCACAGCGGAGCACCCCTGACCGTTCCTGTAGCTGAGCAAGCGGCCCTCGTCCTGCTCCCAACTTGCTTTGAGCTCCACGCGTGTTCTCGCCTCGTCCCGCCCCTCTGCCAGCCTACAGCTTGTCTCCCACCCCAGCCCAGCAGTTGCAGGAGATAGCAGTACAGAACTACTCACCAAGAGTAAAGCCCTCGAACTCCAAAGCTCCTCTACTTCTGGATCCAAAGGGATAACGTCGGGTAGATGGGGAGTTGAAGAGGGGGGAGAAGGGAGAGGGATCCCACCGCCGTTGGGGTTGGACATGGCCGAGCTTAAGGGCTAAGGCTTGGAGCCTGATTGGGTACAGAAACGAGACGAGACGAGCGAGACCAAGAGACGAGGTAAAGGTTGAAAGGAAAGAGGTGACGGGCGAGTCGAGCGCGAACAACTTAAGGTTGGCTTTCGACTGTTCGCTGGGTCTGAGTCGACGTCTCCTTTACAGGACCCTACTACAGAGCTCTATCGACCTACAGCTTCTACTCTCTTTTACACACGCTTAGAGCACAAGGGATGGCCCCCTCGTCGCTCGTTTCGACCGCCGCTCGCCGTCAATCGTCCCTGTCCCAGCCCAACTCGCCTACAACTCCCACTCAACCGCATTCTGCATACGAATCCTTCGCAGACCTCGTAGGACCTACAGGCAACGGTGGAACTCCTCCAACTTCCCCTTTGACCGGATCCCCTAGACGAGCGGGCTTCTTCTCGAGCTCTTACGGCGCCAGCGGAGGCAGTAGGGGGAGTCCTACAGCGCAGAATCAGAGACGATGGCCTTCCGTCTCCTTGCCTTCCTCGGCGCATCCGTCACCTACAGCACAAGAACAGCGACAGACGCGTTCGCCGCATGCCCCACACAAGAGCGACGATGATGAGGCCGAGGACAGCTTGGACGACGACGAAGAAGAAGCGAGGAGATTACTAGAAGAAGGAGGCATCAAGACCGAGTTGACTACGAGGGATATGATGCTGCTTACGGTCGGATTGGCAGGAGCCCAGCTCGCGTGGACTGTGGAGATGGCGTGCGTTGAGCTCCCTTGCTTCGTTTTGAAGGCGTACAGAACGATACTGACACAGCACCCCGATACCACAGATTCGGCACGCCTTACCTCCTCTCCCTCGGCCTTTCCAAGCAATCCACTTCGCTCGTTTGGCTGGCGGGACCTCTCAGCGGGTTACTGGTGCAACCAGTAGTCGGTGGGTCGCTCTCTCTATGCATCTTCACCTTTCTCGCTGACCCTTCGCTGTCCCTCGCCTCCCTCTCCATCTCGGCGCTTCCCCTCGGCGCTTCCCCTCGGCGCTTCCCCCCTCCCTCCCCAAAGGCGCCATCTCCGACTCATCCTCCTCCCCCTATCGCCGTCGACAATTCATCCTCCTCTCCACCCTCCTAATCCTCACTTCCACCCTCTTTGTCGCCTACGCTCGCGAGATCGCTCAGCTCCTGGCTGGCTTGACGGGATTGGGAGATTGGGATCCCAAGACCGAGGAGAGCGTCGCGGCATGGGCTGTGGTCATCGGTGTGAGCGGCTTTTGGGTGCTGGATTTTGGGTTGAACGGTCTGCAAGCTAGTTTGAGGGTGGGTCCTTCTCTCTCCTCGGCGCTCCTCTTCCTCTCAGCGCTGACTCCCTCCCCGTTACAAAGGCCCTCATCCTCGACCGCACCCCACCGCATCAACAACCCACCGCGAACGCGTGGCACGGTCGCCAGACCCACCTGGGCAACATTCTCGGCTACTCCTTTGGCTACCTCAACCTCGGCCGCTCTCCTCTTCTCTCCTGGGTCGGTGGAGGGCAGTTTAGGAAGCTTGCCGTGGTGGCGTGTTGTGTGATGGCGGTGACGGTGGGCGTTACTTGTGTGACGCAGACGGAGGAGGTTAGGGTCGGAGCGGGCGGAGGTGAGGGAGTGGGGAAGAGGTTGAGAGCTGTTGTCAAGGGAGTGAGGGATAGTTTGAGGGATCTACCGCTGCCCGTGAGGAGGGTCTGCTATGGTGAGTCTTTTATCGTCTCTTGCTTTCTCTCCCTTTCGCTCTCGGCTCAGGAATCGCTGACCCTCCCCCTCACCCACAGTCCAAGTCTTCTCGTGGACCGCCTGGTTCCCCTTCCTCTTCTACTCCACCACCTACATCTCCGAAATCCTTCGCTCCTCCCTTCCTCCCACCTCCCCACCCCCATCCTCAGACGAAGCCACCCGAGCTGGCTCGCTCGCTCTCCTCCTCTACGCTTTAGTAGCCCTCGCCGCTGGCTCTATCCTCCCGTTACTATCGACGCTGGGAAGGAGAGAATGGGTCGATCGATGGGTTAGTAGGAGCAGTAGGAAAGGACGGGCGATGAGGAGGGTGATGGCGGGCTTGAGTCCGAGGAATTGGTGGACGGTCGGTTTGGGGGTTTATGCGATGGGAATGGTGGCGACGTTTTGGGTGAGAGATGTAAGAGGGGCGATGTGGGTGGTGGCGGGGCTGGGAGTGCCGTGGGCGATTACTTGCTGGGTGAGTAGGGTCGTCGATTCGGTTCATGTTCGGCCATCGATGGAGGTCGAGGCTAGGGGAAGGAGGAGTTGGAGGACCGAAGGGAGAAGAAAGCGGATGAGTGTGCGGACGTTGTCTGACGCTGTTATACCACTACAGGTCCCCTTCGCCCTCGTCATGGAATCGATCCGCACCCTTCAACTCGAGCAACAATCTCGAGCTCCTCCTCCCCCCTCCCACCAACCACGCTACCACGACTACTCTACCCCCTCTACCCCTACTCGAGCTTCAGCAACTCGACCTCTCGTCCCACCGCAGCCCTTCCGCGCCACGACGAGCACTTCAACCGCCCCCTCACCCACAACCGCCCGCTCAAACGCTCAATCCGCGCTCAACGAATGCTCTCCTCTCCTTCCTGGACCTCGCTCTCCTGCCTTCCCAGCGCAAGGCGAGGAAGAACGAGAAGGACAAGGAGCCGAAGCGGGCGGCACAATCCTCGGGATTCACAACCTCTCCATCGTGGCGCCTCAATTCCTCGTGGCCTTGATCTCGGCGGGCATCTTCAAGCTGCTGGAGCTCGGTCGCTCGGCCCCATCCTCCTCCTTCCTTGCCTCGCTCGCCGATCCCTCGACGTTCGCCGCCGCCGAGCCGGAAGCAACAGCCACGAACGACGTCGTCTGGGTCCTCCGGTTTGGTGGATTAGCAGCGGCTATGGGGTGTGTGGTCAGTAGATGGGTACTGGAGACGCCCAGTGAGAGGGCTTATAAGGAGTGGGTGCTTCGAGAGCCGGATGAGGATGAGTATGAAGGTGAGGAGGGGAGCGAGGGGAGTGTGGTCGAGGTGTAAGAATTTAGGAATGTATGATCTAGGATGTAGGAGGTCAGAAGTAAATGTATTCAGGATGTGCTGTGCGTTAGGCCCTGCTGGTAAGGCTGAGAGCGCCGAGCCGAGAGCGAGTTGAACGCCGAGAGAGGGCTTCTCGCGAGTTGCTGAGAGGTAGAGCAAGCGTTAAAAAAGGAGGAGCTCCGAGTTGGTGTCTGTACCCTTTCGGCACCCTCGCCGTCTTTCGAGAAGTGCAGGGCTGCAGAAGCCGGCTGGCTTTGACGACATAGCGCTCCTTCGCCTCTCTTCCTCCGCCTGCTCACTCATCTCAATCTCACGACTTTCTTACAGCTCTTACAAGTCCTACAAAAGCCCTCCTAGCCTTCAACTGTCCTCCTACAGCTCCCACCACTTCACCACCACGCGCACGGACGCGTTCCCCTCCCCTCATCTCCCAGCAGCATGACCACCTCTCCTCCGCTCTCTCCCACACCCGCCTCACCCACCATTGTGTCCTCCCTTCCCCATCAGCACCATCCCCGGCCACCGCTCGAGGAAGGACCCAGGAGGAGCTATCGGTTGGAGACGTGCGTTCGCTTTCAGGTCGCCTCGAGCCGAGAGACAAGTAGCTGACGGGCTTCGATGGGGTACAGAACTGAAGCGCTGGAAGGTGGAAAGATCGTTCGGCTGCTGGATGAGAAGGGCAGGGCCGTTTGGGAGAAGGTGAGTTGAGCGGGAGGCGAGGAGCCGACTTAGAGCTAACCTGTCGCCCAACAGACTCGAGATCTCACTGACGAAGAAATCGTGGATACCATCTTCGTTCGTCTTGGTTCCCCTGCTCGCCGCTACTCGATGATAGCTGACCTCGGCGCTCGCTCGGACAGGACGGAACTCGCCATCCTCGCTGGACGATCCACCGCCCCATTCGCGGCTGGTACCTCGTCCTTCGCTCCCCGTCCCTCCCCCCAGGCTCCTACATCTCCTTCAAACCCAATCCCTCGTCCGCCGAAGGGTCTGGCTTCACGTTCGCCCTTCGCTCGGTCCTCGAATACCCCGTCACCTCGCCGCTCTCGGAGAAGGGAGATGACCTCGATGCGGTCAGGTTGACCTTCAGCGCTGGAGATAATACGCCTACCCCAACCTCGGCACCAACGTTCAGCGAAGCGCAAGATCATCCTCCGGCTCCTGCTGGCGAGAAGTCGGAAAAGCCCATAGCTCCTTCGCCTACTACCTCGCACTTCAAACTACAGCATGGTCTTCCGGCGCATACCCATCGCGCATCGAGTCGGCCGTTCAGCCTGTCGAGCTTCACCCATCTTTTCGCCGGGAGGGGAAAGACATTCAGCTGTGTGTGGGAGGACGAGCAAGGTGCCGAGGTGTTGAGGTTCGAGGAGGATGTTTCGTGAGTTTAGGTGTCCCTTCTTCTTCGCCTATTCGCCTCTCGCTCCTCGGTTGCTGACCTTCGCCTCATTCTCCCTCCTTCTTCCTCCCCCGCCCTCTCCCTTCTCCTACACCCACCAGCCTCCTCTCCACCACCACACGCGGTCATCTTCTACTACATGAGCACCTCGTCGGCATCATTGGCATGGAACCGAGCTTCTGGATCGCTGTAGCGCTCGCCTATCTCGAGTTCTTGGAGGATCGAGAGGCATACGGAGCGGCGAAGGGGGGAGATTAAATGTAGACGCAGGTTGGAACGGCTGCAGCGCCCGGTGCGCCTGATTCCGGAAAGAGTTGGGCTGGCTAGGAGCGATGCAAAGGGAGGGCAGCCTCCTCTGTCGGCGATCCTGCTGAAGAGCGAAGGCGCTTCTGCTCACCACGAAACCGAGCGAAGGGATTCCTCCAATTATTCATTGCTTCTATCTACAGTCGCTGCTCTATCCACAATATCTCCTTCTATCCCTCGTCTCTATGACTCAAAAGACCGCCTCTAAGCGCTCTCCATCCACCTCCTCGTCCCGTCCTCCTCCCCCTCGCCGCGCTCCTCACTCTTCACCACCACCCGCTTCATGCTTCCCTCCGCCACCGCAACAGCAGTTGCAGCAAGGTTCCTCCTCGCACGCTCAACAACTTCTTCCTCGCCTGCGAGGCGAGCGGCTCGGCGGCGCTCGTAGGCTTCTCGGACGGCGAGGCGGATCGTCGAAAGGCCGTCGTAGACCTGCGAAAGGTAGCGCAAAGGTAGAGGGGCATTGATGAGAAATGGGTGTGAACGCGGAGAGAAAATGCGAAAAAGGGTCAGCAAGCGTGCGCAAGATCGGCAACAGAGGCTCGTGAACGCCGAGCAGAAGAGAAGCGCTCACGTTCTGCGTTGCTGTCTTGTGAATCGTGTCGACTTGCTCTCCGGTCCAGACCAGATTGTAGGAAGACGAGAAGGGCGCAGTGGAAGGGTCGTAGGTCGGATTGACAGCATTCTGCGAAGGGAGGGCGAAAGCCGGACAGCTCGGTGTTAGCGAATGAGGAGCTGTAGAGAAGGGAGGGGATGGCGCACCGGTAGTAGAGGCATGTATACAAGTGTTGTATCCCGCCATGCTTGAGGTTGATGCTTGTCGTTCAGAATGGTGCCCTCTTTGCCTGGGAGGGGCAGGGGAGCGCCGAGGAGGGGGATGGCGAGTCGAGGTTTAGCGTCTGTAGACTCGGCTTCAGAGAGCGACAGGTCGTAACAACGCACCTTCCTCAGCATGAACCGCTTTCCCATCGTAAATCTGCGCACTGTGAGCCAAGGAGCAGGTCAGCGGCCTCAGCTTTCGTCTTTCCACCAGCGCCGAACTACGAAAGGTGACAGCTCAGCTCACTACCTTCCCTCAAACCGCTTCTTCATATCGTCCGAGCTTGTAGCTACAGGCCGACCTTCGGCACCCGCCGCGAGGGGAGCGAGGGGAGGCAGCTCCGCTCTCGGCGTGAACGTCACCCCTCGCGTTGCGCCGTACTCGTTGATGCGGTCGGCGGCTGCACCTTTTTGCACGTCCGAGGAAGCATCAAATCTTTGAACACGAAGGTCAGTGTCGCGGAAGACAGGAGAGCAACCGGAGAACGTACAAAAGGATGACATCGACGTCCCGAGCCGGCTGAGAACACAGGCGAAAAGTGAGCGAAAGGTCAGTCAAGATCTCGGGAGGAAGCGCAAAAGAAACAAATGGGGAGAAGGGGTAAATACTCACATGCATGAAGACGTGCTGAGGGCAGTTGTTGGCCATGCCCGAGTCGACTAAATGAAGGCGAGGCGAGTTCTCAAAGCCGTTACCTCGGCCAGGCTGCTTCTTGGCTCCGAAGAAGGGGTTCGGCTCGTTGCTGGCGTGGCATGGATTGAGGTTGTCGAGCTTGTCCATCGTGGCGTCTCCCATCCGACGCGAGAAGGACTTGAGCCCTCGCCGAGTCGTTTTGCCGACCACACCTTCTGGCAGATTACGCCAGATCGTGCCGCTGTTGAGCGTGTAGAAGGTCAATGAAACAATTCAAGTAGTCAAGTCCTCGCTTCTGGACGCACAGGAAGCTGCTGAGCGGGGCAGCGGGTGCAGCGGTCGACAGCCCTAGGAGAAGGCCGAGCGAATGCTCCGGAAGGCTCTGCACAGAACGGCCTTGCTCAAACCTGTAGGGAGGAGCTCTTTAGTACCGCACTGGCTCTTATTTGAGGCCAAGGACGTACTTCCGGCCAAAGCCTGTAAGGCGAAGACCGACGCGAAAGGTCAGCTCGGCGCTCGAACGAAAAGCGACAGCGTCGATCTCTCACTCGACTCCAGCTCAAGGGTCTGCGAGCATGAAAAGATAACTCACTCCATAGAGGAATCCACCCTTCGAGCTCCTCGCTCCCGACCTCGACGGGGTTAATTTCGAACCATTGCCACCAAGCGTCTCTTGCTTGATGCTCCTCGCTAGCGTGGTCGTCCATATCTTCGAAGGGGTTGTCCTTTGACTTCCAATCCCGCCATGGACGCTCATGTCGTACGGCGGTGAGCTGTCGGCGAGGGAGCAAGAACAGGAAGCTCAGCTCGAGAAAAAGACTTCGGCGCAGCCGGCGACGAACGATGGGAAAGGGTTCGCAGCCTTCAGCGAGCTTTCCATTCCCAAATGCACTTGACCATTTCATAGACGCACTGCAGGAAGAGAGAAGGAAGGGTCAGCGCCGGGGGAACTGAGCGCCGGGGAAAATGAGCGCCGAGGATAGCGAGAGCACGAACGGGTCGATATGATCCTTCCCGTCCGCTCCCTTGATCATCCAGAAGAACGACGAAACCAGCGTCGAATACAAGTCGATGACTGTGGGGAGGGAAGTAGTGAGCTCGGTCGAAACGACGACGAGCGGCAACTCAGAGTCGAACTCACTGCAAACCTCCTGCCCGCTCTTGCTCTTGGCGACGAGAGGACCGAGTAGCGAGTGAATCCCGCCTTGGGCTTCTGCGACCTTGTTGACGCCCTTCGTACTGAGAGGATGGACGTCGCAGATGCGCCGAAAATGGTCGAGGAGAGGAGCAGCCGAGAGCGGAGAAACGAGAGGAGGCTGAAGAGGGAGGGTATACATGCTCGCTGTGGAACGGAAAGGGTCAGAAAAGGAAAGTTAGAAAGGAGAGCTAGAAGATAACGGCCTCGCATCACTCACCCAAAGCCCAGCATGAGCCAGAGACTCCGGCGGCGTAGGTTACGAGAGGCCAGACGCCTAACTCTTGGAGAGCCATGATGGTCGAGATGAAGCCGAGGTTAGCTCTCATCCCTCCTCCGCTCCCGCCGAGGCCAATAACAGGTACATCCCGCTCGTCGATGATGGTCCCTTCTGGCAGCCCGAGGAATCGAACGAGGTCCTGCGAAGCGGCGATGCGCTGTCGCCGAGCACGAAGGAAGCCAATCTCTTCGGGCGAAAGTGTGTTGTTCCGACGCAGAACGGCTACCTCCATCTGATGCGGACTGAGCGAGAGATCCTCCTCGGCCGAATGGTGAATCTTGTGGAGAGCTCGCGCGGGGGCCTTGATCTTGTGCCCGATCTTGTGAAGGACTGCGAGGCAGAAAAGGTCAGCAGACTTTTCGAAAAGGATTCAAGCTGAGACGTCGAGTTGAAGACGGACATCGCGAGACCTTGTGGCTGGATTCGCCTGCGAAGAGGTTCGGCGACGTCAGTTAACGCCGAGTACGAGGGAATGAAGACCAGCTGACCCTCTGACTTTTCCACCTCTTCACTGAGTCGGCGCTCACGCCGTTCCCAAAAGTAGCTGTCGCCTTCATCCTGCTCTACAGCCTTTCGCGCCGCCAGCCGAGCTTCCCCTCCGTCCGTCTCAACCGAGGGTGTTGGAGGTGGGAGAGACATGGGCTCTTCTCGAACGAAATATTTGATGTAGAGAAAGACTGAAGTGAGCCAGATACGAGAAGCGAGTCGTTGGCGAGTTGAAAGCGGTGAGTTGGCGCTCGTCTCGTGCGGAGGGAGGAGCTGATGGGCGCGAACGACTGTGCGAAGTCGAGAGTTGGAAGTAGTCTGCAGAAAACAGCGGTTAGTACGATAGCTCTGTAGCGCTCCAGAGGGCTCAGGTACTGCGCCGACTACGACTCCTTCGCACGTGTGGGGTCGCCTGTAGCTCTTCCCCCTCTCCCGACAGCTCAAGAAAGCAGCCACGAGGTTGAAAGAGCTCACAAATGACCTAGCAAGCCTGCCCTTGCCGTTGTCGAGCTTACGACGAGGGCGAAGTTGAAGCGAGGCGAGCGAGAGACGCGCCGGGCGAGATTCAGACGAGGACGAAGTGTAGGCCAGTAAACGGCGTCGATGCAGTAGCATGCACCTTCCTAAGGTGCTTTGTAAGCTGCCTCTGCTGGCGAAGAAACCGGCGAGGTGTAGTTGAAGCTCAAGCCAGTATGGCGCCGCTCGCTCCCTCCTACATCTCGCTTCTCTCGTCTTGACCGCTTCTTCTGCTCTGTGCTATAACTCTCCACGTTATTAAATCTGCTCTTCAGCGTCTTACGACTGCCTGCCCTCTGGAGCAGCCAAGAAAGGGGTCTCACCTCGGCGTCCTCGGAGCTGCTCGTCTGCGAGAGCTTCTGCTTGCCTTTCGCCTCTCGCGAGCTCTCGAGAATGTGCCGATGGATGTAAGCGCTGCTTTAGCTAAACAATTCTCGAGTTTTGCGAGGTTCTGACCCGTCTCGAGATTCGCAGAGTCTACCTTTCGGCGGAGCACATCCTTCTCGACGATGTGGTGAGTGGAGCAGCTTGAGGACAAGTTCAATGGAGCTTGACAAGCTTTATTTACAGATTCGACGGCCTCAACAATCCATTCTCGGTCAGAGTGAGCTCGTTTCCCACCTTCTCGGCGATAGCACGTCTCATCCTCCTCACCCTCAGTCGATCATCACTACCTGCCCGGAGGCGTCGTACAGGCGAGCGACGAGTATGGTTCAAGCAACAACTTCACCAACGTAGACGGCTTCGGCGTGGGCTGGTATAGCGACGTGCCGGCCAAGTACTCGATCGGCAAAGATGAGGAAGGAGGAGCGTCCGGTCTGCTCCCTACGGTCTACCGCTGCGACAAGCCACCAAAACATGATTTGAACCTAGTCTCGCTGTGCTTGACATTGGAGTCAAAGTGTATCATGGCGCACTTGCGAGCGGTGAGTCGGGAGTTTCTCCTCCCCGCCAAGCTGCGCCGAATCGCCGACTAACAGCTCTCTGCAGGGCTCACCGTTGTCCAACACCAATAATCATCCTTTTCAATTTGGCAAATATCTGTTCCAGCACAACGGCGGCATTGCCAGTACGTAAAATCCGGCTCGACGTCGACCGAGCCCGTCAAAGTGAATTGCTGATCGTTCGTCGCTGATTAGACTTTACCAAGATCCAACCTCGCCTCTTGATGATGCTTTCCGAGGATGCTAGGTTCCGAGGATGCTAGGGCTCAGATTCAAGGGACAACCGATTCAGAACACTGTCGGTCGCTCTTTCCCTTCCGTTCTCGCCACGAAAGCTGACCTCGGCGATCCTTCGTCCTCAGTCGCCGCCCTATTCTTCACCTTCCTCTCCCCTTCCTCGGCCCACTGGAACTCTCCCATAACTCTTTCACACCTTCTCGCCACTCTACGACGTACCATCTCCACCGTACTCTCCCTCATCGCCGAGACGGGCGGCTACTCGTTCACCTCCTCCGGCCGGCCTACATCATGGTGTTCGCTCAATCTCGCCATCACTTCGGGGACCCAGCTTCTCTGCAACCGCTTCGCCGACCCGCCCGAGAGGGAACCGCCCTCGCTGTATTGGTCGACGACGAGCGGGGCGACCCTCGACAGGCGGTTCAAAGGGCATCCCGACGGTGAGTCTGCGGGAAGAAGAGATGGACCGTATGCTCGCGAAAGCCGTGGAAGTCATGTAGTGGTCGCGAGTGAGCCGATGACTCGAGGAGAAGACGATCAGTGGCATTTGATGGAGCCGAACACGGTTCTGCTGGTGGAAGAGGGCGCGCTCGGCGCTGGCGAGGGCTGGCAGCCGGATGTGAGGCCGCTGTTGTAGCAGATGGGGAGACGGCGACCGATAACTTGAAGACCGTTCGACTTTATCTTCGCTTTCCGACCTGAGAGACCGTTTGAGGGCGACAAGGATCCCGAGCTGCCTTCGCCGAGAATGAGAATCGCGCTCCGACGATCTCCAGATTGTAAAACAAGTGTACTGCAACTGAAAGTGCTACCCCTCATCAACTACTTCCTCGCAGGCAGCTACACCTTCCACTCGGATTTCCCATTCCAAACCTCGAGCGCCCACTCGCTCCTCCTCGCTTGCTCCTCGTCCAGGAAAGGCGCGCAAATCTCGTCGGGGACCGCGATAACGTTCGAGGAAAGCTTGATGTTGAGTATGCTTGATCCGGTGTGATTGAATGCGTAGAGGAGGGAAGTGCGAGTGGGGGTGCGGTCGGCGCGATTGGGATGGATGGGGAAGCGAGATGAGGAGTGAGAGACGGCGATGGTGGCGAATGGATCGTCGTGGATGATGACTGTGAAGGGGAAACTTCAGTTATGTAGCATCACTCGGCGGGGGAGAGGGAGTCTCACTCACCAGTGAGGGAAATACGAACGAAAGGCTCGGCGAGCTGAACGAGCGCCTCCTCTTTCTCCTGCTTTTGAGCAGCACTACCTCCACCAGCCTTCTCCACCGACTTCTTCTTCCTAGTCATGACTGCTGGCACTTTTCCGATGATCCTCAACCCTGGTCTGCCCTCCACCTTCCTCCTCGACCATTCGCTCCTCGTCGCGTAGGAGGGAGGCGCAAGTTGGGCGACGACAGGCTCCGCGACGACCTCTTGGGGTACCGAAGACGTAGGAGAAGGGAGAGCGACCTGGAGAGGCGGAGCAGCCGGGTAAACCACGATGAGAGGTGGAGGAGGGTGTTCGGCGAGGGCGAGGGGTGAAGAGCGCGAGGCCTGAGTCGAGGGAGGGGAGGTGAGCGGGGAGGAAAGGGGAGTGTTCTCCGTATTGGCAAGCGTGGCGGGAATGGGTTCGGAGGTGAAATCGGAGGTGAAAGGCTTGCGGCGAGGCAGGGAGGACTGGTTTTTGGTCGTCGCGAAGATCTCGTCGAGAGGGACCGAATCCATACCCTTCATCAAGCGAGGGGTGGCTGATTCGACCGCTTGCGACTTGGCTGCCTTTCCGTAGGTCTTCTTGGAGGGTAAAGCGCGCTTGATGGGGTTCCCGGAGGGCTGGTGGATCGAGGCTGCCGCCATCTCATGCTCGGCGAGCCATCCACCATCGCGTTGTTGACGAGGTCGCTTGGCTGGAGGAGCCATATCGTTGTCCATCAACCTCGATCCGTCGGCGCTAGTCTCGGATCCGCTGCTGTAGGCTGAGCCTCGATTGAGTGCTCGCTCGGCGCGGGATGGTCGCTGGGAGAGCTTTCGAGGGGAGGTCATGGCGAAGGAGATGTGCCGAAAATTGCTGTATAGACGAGAGTATGAGTGTAAGCTTGCCGTCTCTTCCTGGACCGGGTCTGCTCCTCGCCGAACGCCTCGCCGAACCCTCGAAGGCGCTGCGCTGCACCTTCATGCTCCTCCGAAAGCTCAGCAGCTCATGTTGATCAACACTGAACAAATCTTGCTCACCTTTGAGGGGGGTGTACCGCTGTTATGAGGCGAAGCTGCTCGCGAGAGAGAAAGGGACGCAAGGTGTCAGCGAGTCAAGTCTCCGACTTCAAAGGAGCGTCTGAACGAGCAGCAAACCGTCCAAAACAATCTCAAAACAGCTCTCAGCTTACCTAGCAGACCCTCCAGACGCAGAACTAGAGCGCGAGCGGGCTTGAGCGGTCCCGAGAAGGTGCACTGGTTCAGGACGGAGAGCAGAGGGTCAGCAAGCTGAGGTAGAGCGATAGAGTCGTACATCTCACACTTACAGCCAATCCGAGTTCTCGACCAGACCTCGGAGCAGCTCTCAAGGCGTCAAGTCCAAAGCGAGGCGTTTCTTGAGCGCGGGCGAGCAACGAGAGATGGCAGGAGTGCTGAGTAGACCTGCAAGCACTACAGTACCGCTTCTGAGATTCACGACTGTCTAAACGAGCAGACGAGGTGAAGTGGAGGAAGTCAAGCCGCTTTCGAGCTGCTCGCTCGGACCTCTCAGGAGCTTTCGCACTCGAGCTCAAGCCACCCCCTCGTCTCGCCCCCGACCTCGCCGCTTTGCTGAGCGACGGAGTAGAGCAGAAATACGAGCTGTCGGATGGTCTGATCTAACTCTTTGCGCGCCCTGCAGCGAGTGAGAAGCAAGCTCGGCCTTGTCCCCTGAGAACCGCTCGCCTTCCTCTTTTCCAACCGCCTTTGCTAGAGGGAAACAGATGCTTCAACCAACACGGTAGATCTGCTGTAGTGCACACTCACCCCTCTCCCTGGCCTCGGAGCCGCCTCGACCAGCCGTCACTCTGGCATGTGTTCCGAGAGCCATCGCCGAGCGGAGCCATTTCTCGCGGCTTTCTCCCTCTTGCGCTCTCCCACTCGTTTTACTCGCCCCCTCAACGATGCACCTTTGGACGACCAGGGAAGATCTTCGCGACCAGCGGTCGCCCCTCGGCCTGGAGACCTACTTCGACACGGTCGCCGCCTCCGCGCGAAACCTCACTTTGCATCCTTCGTGGATCACCTCGGGCTGTGTGCCGAAAGGGTACTTTGAGGATTTGTACTGGGTGATTGGAGATGCCAAGGAGTTTGGCTTTCGAGGTGTGCTGGAGCGGAGTTCACTGCAGCTCGGCGTTTGCTGACCCTGCTCTTTTTCGCCCCCAGTCGCCGAAACAGCACCTACGCTCCTCAGCTACCGCCTGCTCCAACTTCATCTATTCTGGAAGATTGCCTTTCGGAGCATCGAGGTGTACAAGGAGTTGCTCAAGGACCTCGCTGAAAGCTCGTGGCGTGAAGCTCGGTGGTGAGCTGGTCGTTTTCTTCCTCCGCCGTCGCCTTCTGACGTCTTACTCGACCCATAGGACGGCATACTCGATCCAAATGAAGCAGCAGGGCAGACGGATCACTCGGCCTAGGGCTCGAGCAACGCACAACACCCTCGCGCTCGTCGTCTTACGCTCGGCCGAGCTCGAAGCCGTTTCCTGTCCTCGCCCATTCACCTCCCTCGACGACTTCGTCGACACCCTCGCTAGATTATTTATCAGCACCACCCATCTACACTACTTCATTCGCCGCTTCGTCGATCGACCCTTCCTTCCCGCTCATTTCCCTTGGAGGAGATACGCCGAGCCAGATCGCCTTTCGCTTCCTCAATCCCCTGGCGACCTATATATCACCGAAGTCGGGCTGGAAATGGACCGGCTAAGAGGTCTCGAGTATCAGAGCTGGAAGACGCGGGAGGGATACGAGGAAGAGTGGAAAGGAAGCAAATCGGCGGACCGACTCGGCGAGATATCGAGAGCCGAGGAGAACCTCGTCGAGGCGCTTGCTTATCTTGGGACCTATAAGCGTGAGGTCGAGCAAAAGGGGGAAGAACCGAAGCAAAGGGCGATGCAGGAGAAGGCGGATGGAGAGCTTGCTCGGGAGCTGCAGAGGAGGTATCGGTGGGAGGCGTTTGGGATGTGGTTGCCTCTCTTAGACGTGCTGGGGCGTACGCCGCTGTGGAGCTTTCCAGATGACGTGTAACGTGCCACACTGATTAGGATGTAATCGTATCGCTCGTCTCAACACCTGTTTGGCTGGTGCAGCTGATTGAGCAAGCGCTCGGCGATCGTCTCGAGCTCGGAAGCAAGGCTCGCTCCTTCGCCTCTCGTAGTCGAAAATCATCACATACAAATACGATATCCGAACATGGGATAGAAAACCCTTGGCATAACAATGCACGGAAAAGAACCTCGTCCTCGCCGCTCCCTCTCAAGCTCCCATGCCCATGTCGGTCCTCTTCCTCGTTTGACGACCCTGAAGGGTGAAGATAGCTATTGAGGATGCAAGAACCATGATACCCTCAAGCATGAGAGCCTGCGAGAGCGGTGTCAAGAAGCCGCGAACGGTGCAAAGGACGGAGCGCAAGTTAGCTTCATCGCCGACGAGTTGAAAGCGAGGGGGAGAGCAAAGCTTACCTTGCGCATGTTGAAAGGAGGGATAGCTTCCGAGTTGGCTCGGAGAGCTCCCATGGCTACGACGGTCACGACGCTCCATCCTGTAGCGGAGACGTCGGTCAGCTCTCGGCTGGGCCCTCTTGGATCTCAGCGCTAGCTCGACGACGAGGCAAAGACGTACCGTTCGCCAGCATGTAGAGGATCCCACTCGTCGTATCGGGACCTGCTACCCTCCAGACGACTTCGGCGGCGAGCTCGAGGGCGATGGGGAGCATGGTGAAGCTTGAGGAGCCGAGGAGGACGGCGAGAGTGAAAATGGCGCCGAGAGAGGGTGGGGGACCGACGGCGTAGGTGAGCGCGAAGAAGGAGATTCCACTGGGCGATGAGGTCGGGGTCGGTATTGGAGAGAGGGGAGAGGTTGGAGAAGAAGAGGCCTGGGTTAGTCAGAGCTCCTCCGATTCTCAACTTGAAGTTGAACTCACATCACCGGCACCAACACTTTTGCACAGAGCGCGAGTCGGAAGGGGAAGTAGCGATCCAGTAGGGGGGCACATACGATTGCTCTGCACATGATCCGAGGTCAGCCACTTCCCCAGAACGAGCCGAAACGAGACTCACGCAATCAATCCCGAGACGATGACCGCTGCTCCAATGTATCCTGCCATGTTCGAGCTGTAGCCCACGGGTTCGAAGATTTGGTTTGTGAGAGTGAGGAAGGCGTCGAAGAAGCCGACGATGATGGTGAAGAGCTGTGGGAACCGTCTTCGGTCAGTCTAGCGTGCGCCGAGCGGAGGAGCGGGCGCGACGACTCACAAAAGCGATAACACCAAAGTCTAGACGCTGCCTCCAATTCACTCGAGTATCACTAAGCACGCCGAGCAGCACCAAACTCGTCTTCCACATCCCCAACGACTCCGTTTCGGCGTTCAACCTCGTCTCGGCGCTCTTGGTAGGCGGCGAGGGCGGTCTCGCACCAATGAGGAGAGCGAGAGGAACGCCAGCGGAGGAGACGAGGGCCATGATGAGGAGGAGGGACGAGAGGTCGGAGGAGGTGGAGACGACGCCGGGAGCGAGGAGGGAGGAGATGGCCCCGCCGAAGGGGTTGGCGACGGCGCTGTGGAGAGAGGGGGGTCAGCTTGCCGGCGAGGGAGGAGGAGGAGGAAGTTACCAACATGATCATGGTGACGGTAGTGCGAGAGGATAAACCAAACCACGTCTCCCTGCGAGCAAAGGAAAAGAATGGAGAGCCGAAGTCAGTCCGCTACGCGCTCCGGAGCAGAGCCCCAACGACTTCACTCACGAGAAAGCCGGGGGAACGACTTGGACAAAGCACTGAGCGACCCCGACGAGCGCAGATCCGATGAAGAGCAGCGCGTAGGAGCTCGCCGGGGAGAGGGAGGAGGAGATGGAGGCGTAGCGGAGCCTGGGGAGGCGGGAATGGTCAGTTCGACGCACTCCCAACATTCATAACAGCTCGCCATCCTCCTACTAAAATCAATACAGCCGCAATCAGGCAAACACCGCGAATAGAGGTTCGGCGGAGCAGCCAGGGGACCAGAGGGGCGGCGAGGAGGTACTGCAGTGGGTAGAGAGGTTAGCTAGAGATCTTTTGAGATGATTGAACCGAGATGATTGAACCCAACCCACTATCCCACAAACGATGTTAGCGAGCCAGTTGACCTGCGTTAGGGAGATCTTGAACCTCTCGCTCGTTTGGGTGGCGACTGGAGAGTGTAGGAGAGCGAGTCAGCAAGGGGAGCATCTTTAATAGGTCTTAGAGATCACCCACTGGTAGAGAAGAGAAACCAATTCACTGTTTAAGAGCAGTCAACGAGCGGATGTCAGCTGATCGCGTCTGTCCCTCGAGACGTGCTGAGGAAACCCACTGGCGCAGATGATGTTGAGCAGGACTAGGGAGAAGCAGCCTGAAAACCTCCTGCGATACAGCCTGTAGCCCTCGCTGCTGTTGGGGAGCGAGGAAGGCGAGCTGTACGCGTCGAGGGTGAGGTGGGGCACCAATTTGGATTCTGTAGTCGAGTGGAGGCTCAGTGGTCGACTGTTGAGAGGGAAGACGGCGATTTCGTCCATCTCGAGTCGAAGGAAAAGCGAGGAGGTGAGATGGCGAAGAGAAAGAGGATCTCGGTGAAGTCGAGCTTTCGACGGCCGTGTCGAGGAGTGCATTTCGACTGAGCGAAGGAGAGCACTCTCAGTCTTGACGGATCAGTTGCGTCGACACGTCTGAGATGTAGGAGAGTCGAAGACCAGCCCACAGCTAGCTCCCGCCACCTCGCATCTCGGCGCTCGACTCGCCAGCTCTCGCCTTTCGCCGTCATTCGAGGTAGGGGCAATCGTAATGTGATATCAAACATCAAGCACAACCCTTCAGACTATCGCATTTCTGTACATATTGTCCATCCCTCGAAGCCGATTACCAGATGAGGAAGCCCTGTTAACGATTCTCGGGTCAGCTTTCGTTCGGCGCCGGTGACAAGGAAAGTGAGGGGAAAGCAAAACGTACACCATCAACGAACGCCTCCGATCCGGTTTGGTACGAAGAGTAGGGCGAAAGGAAGAGGAGGACTTGGGCGGCTTGCTCTGTTTAAGGGGCAGGAGAAGGTCAGCGAAAGCCGAGAGGAAGGAGAGAGCGAGAGAGGACAAACCGAAAGGCTCGGAGAAGCGACCGAGAGGGACTTGGGAGGCTTGAGCGGCGCGGAGGTCGGCGGGCATGCCACTTGAGGTAGGGGAATGGGGGGAGAAAGGGGAAAGGGGAGAGAGAAAAGGAAGAAGGAGAAGGCGTCAGCGGGCGAGCAATGGCAAGGAAAAGACTCGGAGATGAACGTACGAGGTCTGAGCAGTCTTGATGAATCCGGGAGAGAGCATGTTGACGCGAATCTGCCAGCGAAGGAGGAGGTCAGCCATCGCCGAGATCGCTCGTCGCCTCAGCTCGACCCAACGCCGAGACGCCGAAACTACTCACCTGGTTAGGCGCCCACTCAGCAGCCAGGCAGCGACCGAGGTTCGAAACGGCGCCCTTGGACGAGTTGTAGAAGCACTGAGTGAGGGGCGAGTTGACAATCTGCGAGCTCATACTCGAGACGATGACGATCGATCCAGGCTGGTTGCGCTTGATCCAGAGAGCAGCGGCGGCTTGGCAGGTCTGGAAAACGCCGAGGACGTTTACACCAAAGACCTTGTTGAAGTCCTCAGAGGTGAGCTCGAGGGCGGGCTTCACGACCGAAATGCCGGAGTTGGCGACCAAACCGTGGATGGGACCGAGGTCGGACTCAATCTGAGCAAAGGTCTTGGTGATGTGGTCCATGTTGCCGGCGACGTTGCATTGGTACTGGTGGGGAGGGATGGGAGGTTAATTCACGAAGCTCGGCGGAGAGTAAGCTCGGCGATGGGACTCACGGCCTTGATCTTGGCGTCCCACTTCTTGGAGAGCTCAGCAGCTACATCCTCGGCGTCCTTGGCAGAGTTGTAGATGATGGCTGTAGGTGAGTAGGAGAGACGTCAGCCAACGAGTTCGAAAGGATCGGCGATCTTGCTCTCCCCCGCATTTCGAGAGTGACGCCAGCGATCTGTCGCGGGAGGTCGCTGGGTGCTGAGAGCGCGGAGGGGGATGTCGAGGATGTAGGGGGATGTTCGATGGACTTCATCGTGATCAGGACGGCCCGCCGAGCGACTTACGCCCGGCGAAACGGCCTGAAAGCGAAGAGCCCCACCTCCCATCGCCAGCGCTCAACGAGCTGCAGCGCATCAAGGTGTACAGCATAGCGATAGGGTGCACTCCTCTTTGAGGAATACGCACTATCGCAACTGACTCCTGCTGCCTCAAGCGGTTTGATCACGCTCCAACTCGACTCTCTCGACGACGAAGGGATCCAACTCACCAACTGAAGCACCAGCTTGAGCGAGGGCCTCCGTCAGACCACGTCCGAGTCCACGGTTACCTCCAGTGACTACGACGGTCTTTCCAGAGAAGTCTGCAGGCGAAGAGAGGTCAGCGTGAGGCGACGACGAGCGAGTCGAACTGTGAGCTCACCAATTGCCCAGCCCTTGTTGCCAGAGGCTTGAGGGTCGGTAGGGATGGGAGCGACGGAGGTAGCGGTGGCCATTGTGTAGTCGAGTAGAGCTTTTGCGGTGAGGAGAGACGAGACGAAGTGTGTGGGAGGAAGGAAAGCCTTGGAATCCGCTCGCTTCGGCGACTCTTGAGCTCACGGACAATTCTGGGGAACGTCATCATCGGGGTCGGGGTGCGAGTCGAAGCGCTCAAACTGCTAGTTACGTAGCCCTGTAGATCAATCAAGAGAAGATCTTACTCGTTCAGCCCTTCGCCGAGAGGGGAGAGCTCGGCGCTGAGTTGGAGACTCCTTTCCCGTTCGCCGAACCCCCTCTTCAAGGTGGTTGAGCTGTAGCTGATCAGCCGCGGGAAGCAGCAGAGTAGCAAGCTACATCTCTGCTCTTCATCTCTAGCTTCTAATCGTCTCCGGCGGTGCTTTCTTCCTTGCACCGCTCTCTCTCGAGTTCGGCCTCTTGACACGCGCGCCTGCTCCTCCCTCTCTCCCTCTTGCGCTTCACTTGGTTCTTCCTTCGCTCGTTGGGGTGAGTAGGAGCAGAGAGACCGAGACCGAGTTCTGTAGCTCATCACTGACTCGAGTACCACCCTACAGACTCGCCAGCAGCGCCCAAGGCCAAGGATGAGCTCTCCCTCTCCGCTTCAAGTTGGCAAATCATCAGCCACGACTTCAACTTCGACTACATCTTCACCTACAGAATCACCAGTAGTAGCTTCCACTTCTTCCCCTCCACCACAGCCTCCTCCTCCTCCTCCACTTCCTCCCCTTCATTTGGCAGCTCAAACTGGCGACACCTCAACCTTACACCAACTCTTGCCTCCGCCTTCAACAACCGATTCAACTACAACTTCTACTTCTACTGCACCAGTATCAGCAAACGATCGAGATGCTCAAGGAATTACTGCCCTACATTGGGCAGCCATCAACAATCATCTACTCGCTTGCAAGCTACTCTTGGAACGAGGCGCAGAGGTGGATGCTGTTGGAGGTGATTTGATGGCGACTCCTTTGCATTGGGCTGCTAGGTGAGTGGGGATGCTGCTCTGCTCTTGCTGTAGGATATTCAATGGGAGACGGACGAGGCTCGAGGACCAGCGGCGTGCGCCCAGCTGACGACGCGCGCGCTTCCCGAGCTCTGTACAAGAGCCTAGGGAACGGCGTGTGACTTCGATGGAGCGAGCGCAGTGGCCTCGGAGGGCCCATCGCTGATTTGGGGGAGGTGGAAGGCGACGGTCTCCCGCTCGCGATGCTCGGTCTCTCTTCGCACGGGAGAGGGTTCGGGGTCGCTTGCTTTCGAACAAGGCCGTCTTCCAGGTTTCATTGGAGCGAGTCTTCTTAAAGGCCTCCTCGCCCCCCGCCTTTCGTCGAAAGAGCGCGCCGGAGAGTCGCCTCTCGCCCTCCTCAGCTCCCCCCGCCGAGCCCTTCACCAGAGCTAACTCTCGCCCTCACTCTCCAACAGGAACGGTCACCTCTACATCGTCCACCTCCTCCTCAACTACAACGCCGATCCCAACCTCCTCGATTCCCAATCCTTCAACGGCCTCCACCTCGCCGTCCACTCCTCCTCGGCCTTTCTCCTCGCCTACATGCTCTTCACCTCCCAACCCATCGCCGTCGATTCCTCCGACACCGAAGGTCACACTTCCCTCCATTGGGCTTGCTACCAAGGAGACGCCATCTCGGTCGATTTGCTCCTGCGCGCTGGAGCGGATCCCAGGAGACCGGATAATGCGGGATTGACCCCACTGCATTGGGCGGCGGTCAAGGGGAATGCGGCCTGCATTAAGAGGTTGATTGAGGCGGGCGCGGATATCGCGACGAGGGAGAAGCAGGGCAAGACGCCGAGGGATATGGCCGCCGAGTTGAAGAGCCTTGCTGCTTTCAAGCGGGGTCTGTTGGACGCGGGATACGACGAGGATGGAAGACTGCAGGCCGGAACCCTCTCCCCGAGAAACACCACCCTCGCCATCCTCGCCCTCCCGACTCTCGCCTTCTTCCTCATCCTCAACACTCTCACCATCCTCCCCTGGTGGTCCGCCCTCCTCCTCGCTTTCGGAGAGTTCTTTGGCATGCATCATGTCATCTCCAAGGTCCTCCTCGGCGTCAAGGGTCCTCACAACTCGGATCGGATCACCAAGAGCCCTTACCTTTGCTCCATCATCGTCGCGAGCCTCGTTTGGGTCTCTTACGTTTGGCTTACTCGCTTCGTCTGTGAGTTTTTGAGGAGCTCTTCTTTTTGTGCTCGAGGAGCTGATCTTGGTTTTCGTCCTACTGCGATACAGCCACCCCCGGTTACGCCGTCTCAAACCTCCTCATGGGACTCTCGCTCCTCGTTTGCGCCTACAACTTCTTCCGCGCCATCACCCTCGATCCCGGTCACATCCCCTTTGCCGCTAACGATATGGAGCTCAAGGAGGTGCGTTATTTGCAGTCTTGAGTTTGAGCGAGAAGGACGAAGCTGACCTCCCTACTCGGCGAACAGGTCGTCGAGGAGCTCGTCGAGACTGGATCTTTCAATGGCATGAACTTTTGTTTGACGTGTTTGGTGAGTTCTCTTTGCTGGAGACGAGTCTCGGAGCTCGTTGCTGACCCTTCGACTTCCTCGCAGGTCCGTCGACCTCTTCGCTCGAAGCACTCGTACGTGACGAAGCGCTGCGTCGCTCGCTTTGACCAGTGAGTTGTTGTACTCTGCCTTGCTCGAGCTCTCGTCGCTGACTTCGCTCTCTTACAGCTACTGCCCCTGGGTCTGGAACGATGGTGAGCTTCCTTCGCCGTCTCGCCGAGTCGCTCTCGCTGACTTCGCTTCCCCCTCGCAGTCGGAGTCAACAACCACCGCCAATTCCTCCTCTTCGTCTCGACTCTCGTGGTCGGCGTCATTATCTTCATTCGACTTGCCATTGGCTGTAGGTCTCGCCCTTTCGCCTCACCTCGACCGAAAGCTGACCCTCTCCCTCCCTCGCAGACTTCTCCGCCCTTCCCTCGCCACCTCCCTCCACCCCGGACTCACCAGCAACACCCGAAACCACGTGCATCATCCCCGGTCCCCTCTGCACCGCCGCCACGGCCGACACTTTCGCCCTCTCCATCGTCCTCTGGGCGACCCTCCAACTCTCCTGGACCCTCATCCTCCTCGGCGCTCAACTCTGGCAAATCTGTCGTCAGATGACGACGCTCGAGGTTTCCAACGTCGGACGGTACGGCTACATGGGAGGCAAGCCCGGCATCTCGGCGCCGCATCAACAGGGAGCCGTCGCCAAGTGGGAGCAAGGCAAGGCCGCCGCCGAAGCGCTCGGAGACGTCGCTGGATCGTCCCCTACCCTCGACGGCGACCACGTCCATGGCTCGGGATGCGATCATCGTCGCAAGAAGTCGACTGCAGGAGGAGCAGCGCCAGGCAAGGCCAACTTTTTGCTCAAGATTCTCGGCATCGATCGTTTTACGAGGGGAAAGGCGGCCGAGGGACTCGCTCATGCAGGGGAGGTTCCCAATCCGTTTGATTTGGGATTCTATGGTAATTGTGTCGACTTTTGGACGAGGGGGAGGGAGCTCGGCGTTACGTATGAGCGGCTTTATGAGGTACCCGATGGTGGGTTTGCGAGGGCTGTGAGGGAGAGGAAGAGGAGGGAGAAGGAGGGAAAGGCTTCGGAGGCGAGTAGGGAGGGGCAGAGGAAGGGCAAGGGGAGGGCGACGGGGGGATACGAGAGGTTGGACATGCGCGATTCGTTGGAGGAGAGGGAGCGCGTGGCGATGGACGAGGTTTAGTTTGCTTCTTTTGTAGTCCATTCTGTTAAACGCGTCATGATTCACGAGTCTTGACTCGAAGAATGTGTAGAGCGGCGAGAGGCTGGTCAAGCGGAGTTGCTCGGCTTCGGCAAGGCTTCGGCGGTGACTGGCGAGCCACGCTGTCGATCACCGGATGAGGTGCACCATTGGTGGAGACGGGAGATGAGAGTGGAGTGTAAGGGTAGTGGGTGAGACTAGTCCCGTGCAGAACGGCCAACTTTTCACTCGACCGTGGCAGGAGGACTTGGGAGTCGGGCGAGGTGAGAACTGAGAGCCAAACTTGCGCGGGCTTGTACTCTGCTACAGAGCAGCTGACAAGTGGAACAGAGAGTGCGTGTAGTGTAGAACACACGTGGCCACTTCCTGAGCCTTGTGAACTACAGAACGGGCCGAGTTGCCTGCCCCGAGTGAGAGTCGGCTTGGAGGTGCACGACGAGGGTTGGGTTGGGTTGGGT